>CM061531.1:131774615-131959718 GCA_030545055.2 Neoaliturus tenellus | reverse complement strand
AGTTATTTTATTTTTATAACTGAATATATTATAATAAAAACTGAATTAAATATGTAAAAATTTTTCACATATTTAGTCCAGCTAGTTTACTTGAGAAATGAAATAATTTTATAAATTCTACCGAAGAACATAACTTGAAATTTGTAGTTTACTTAACAATCTTTAATCCTATACTGTAATACAAGGAGTGTTAGTAGCGATATATTTACACTTTATCTCAAAATCTAGCTGGTAGAGTTTGTTTAGTTGGGTGGAAGATTATTTTGGCCCAAAAATAAGTTTAGAAACAGCCTCAACCCCAGGAAACATAGATTTTAGTCTAAAAAGAGTTTGAAAATTGAAATTTTCAACACAGGTCTTATGGACTGACATTTTGGTAACAAGATTAGAACGAAAGGTAGAAAAAAATAAAAGAACACTACATTATTTTAACCAAGGCAATTAGAATGATATTCTAATTGCCTTGATTTTAACCATTGGTTTTGAAACAGCTGTTAACTGTGAAAAGTTATAGTTGGTTGTTGGTGTAAATTTAATTGCCTGTTTACCATTTTACTATATTTAAAGTGAATTAAAACCAACGAGAGTAGGCTCGGTCAACTAGTCACTTCTCTATTGAACGTAAAACATATAGTAAACATTTCATAGAAACATATCGACCCCCAACCTTGTCTTTCTTCTTGCCGAACAAAAAAGGAATTGATTAAATCCAAATGTTCAGAGGACACAGATGACGAGCCAGAAGCAACAGGCCAACATGTTGACAGCAAGAGGGGAGGCCTCCTGGCAGGTAACGTTAGGCTATGTTACGTTGTATTAGGTTATTTATAAGTTTTGTCGACAAATTCTTTAACCACGATAGGTATTACTATCAGGTAGAGGGAATTCTGTCTCGTAGGTAACGTAACGGGCCAGAAATCTTACCTGCCATGAGGGACAAATACGTCAAATAGAAATAACTATAGAGTTTGAGTTATTTGTAGAAAAAAGTAAAATAAAATCGGCCAGCAAACAACAAAACCACAAAATGCTGTGGTGATAGGGACTTACATTTATTACTAATATAATAAAAAACGAGTCATGATCAGAAACAAGTAGTTGTGGCAATAAATCTTTTTCCACCCCTCTGTCATACTAAATAAAATACAAAGGTTTGCAAGGCTTTGGAACTAAACCCATCTGCCATTCATTGTTACAATAATAACAGTTAATAATAATTGGTCTAAAGTAAAACTGACAGTGACTCAAACAAGTAAGCATCACACTCATCCTACATACACTGCCATAAAATAAGCCCAATATTTGTCCATAGTCAACTACTAATACCTTTAATACCCTTACTGAAATGGCGACCTAACTCAATAGGTAGTTTATCACTTCCAATTGTGGCGTGATCTTGTAGTCTTGTTACTGACTAAGGCCAGTAGTGTGTTTTGGTTACTTCTGCGCCGGAAGTCGTGCCATCTGCCCGAGCAGCTGCTCGAGCAGATGGCGTCAGATGCTGGGGTGCAGATGGCGAGAGCATATGCCCTGAATTTGAAGTAGAATTGGGCATGAATTAAGAGTTAGTTTAAAACTGAAATTCAACTGTGTTAACTAAACTCTAAAAGTTGAACAAAAATTAAGAGTAAGATCAAAACTGAAATTCAACAGTTATAACTGGGGGCCTGGAAAGTATGTCAAGGTCATCCAGAGTAAGTTTTAAAAAAGCCTACCCAACTACCACCAGAAATAGTTTAAAGTTGAACTAGTTGGTGATAGTGGGATAGGCTGAAGTAACTTTTGAATTTTATTTGTGAACATACAATTAATGTGCAACAGCAGAGTTTAAACAAGTTGAACTTTTGTGATGAACTACAGAGTTGTAAATGCAAACACCAACGACGATGAGAAGGTAAACGCAGAGTCCCCAGATGATGTATTTGAAAAGCTTGAATAAACGTAACATTTCGAGTTGGTTTTCCCGTTCCATTTCCAATCGTTTAATTTCCAATTTCAATTTATCCTCTTCTATTCTAGTTATGAAGGGAACTTCATCCATCATATCCATCATGATTTTGTAGTGTTTGAAATTTTAAAACAAGTGATGTTGATAGTTCAAAAGTTGAAGACGGAATGAGAAGTGAAAGCGAGAAATGTTAGTTAAATAAAGAAGTGGTGGGGGGAACGAAGAATTACAAAGAAGTGGTGGGGGAAATATTTTGCTGTTCATTATTACCATCAGTAGTGTCAGATGGTGCAGGAGTTAGATTTAGTAAACTGTCTTCGTCCGAACTTTCAACCTTATCACAAATAGGACAATCGTATGTTATTTCCAAATTCATTTTGATGGTTGTAAAATTATCTACAAGTTCTTGTAAAATATTAAAAATGTCTTGTAACTCTTCTTTAGAGTTTATTTCAAAACTAGAATTCATTCGGGCCAATGGAGAGTTGTTCATTATTGGAGAGTCGGTGATGGAATGAGGATCGGCGCATAGGGAGCGGGCTTATATAATGGTGACCTTGAGCAGGCGTCTAGGGAGGGGGGCTGTCTAGGGAGGGGGCTTTTATATAGGGAACCTTGAGCTTATGATTGAATAAAACGTTTAGTTCTTCTTCTCCATCTTTTAATTCAATTATTTGAACCGAAGTAGTTGTTTCATCTTCTTCACTTGATGAAGAAAACAATTCACCAGGATTTAAATATTGAACTACAATTCTGAACCATCTTATAGGATATTCGTCAATGACAGAAAGTAAGTTTTGAAACAATTCTTCCATCTCCTCCCTGTCAGTTATTATATGTTCAAATTTGATAAATTTGTTTTCCATGTTGTTAGTTAGAGTGTTGGAAGTGGAATGATTTAATATTATATAAAAATTAGAACTAGTGGTGGGGGAAATCTCAAGGTCATCCAAATGAAGTTTTAAAAAAGAGTGTAAAACTGAAATTACACATTTGATGGTTCTACAGGATCGGAATACCAATCTGATCTGTATTTACATCTTTTTATCATATGTGTACAAAAATCATCTTGATGAGAATTGGTGCGTTGACAATAAGCAAGATCTAGAGGGTGAAATTTGAAACATCTTTGAGGACAACATGTATGAAAATATCTTGATTTGTAAAATTTGAACGTTCGCAATTCCGGTGGCGGTAGTTGTTTTGTTTTGCATTTGCAGTAACAAGATCCAAAGAATTCACATTTAGTACAAGCTAACCCATCCACCATCATTGGTCCTAAATCTGTACACTGTTGTTCACAACAGTAACGAGGTTTGTACTTGTATTTTTGCTCTTCCATGTTGACGCTGCGGAGTCTAGTGAAAGAATAAGAGTGTATAGTGATGAATAGCGAGTTTTATGTACTATGAAAAGTGGTAGGGGTAATTTCAAGGTCATCCAAATGGAGTTTTAAAAAATTATACCTTACAAGTGTAAGGATTATTGAAACTTAGGAAGTTTGTTTTTGTTTGTTTTCTTCAGACTTTTTCTCTCTCTCCGCCTTAGCCATAGCAATAAGTTCTTCTGTTGATAATGGATGTACTTCAGGAAATTTTAAAATTAATTTAGCTTGATATCCTTCTTTAGTTAATACATCTAAATCTTGGGTCATTTGTTCAACGGTGTTGTAGTCTTTTCCATAGATTTTTCCATCAAGTTCAATCATCATTCTGTATAACATTTTATTGAATAGGTCTTGTCGTGGCGAGAGCTGAGAAACGAATGATTATTTATCCAACTGTTATATCCTTTTTATGAACTTGACATTGATCACGTGATTCCTTAGTTGTAATTTTATTTGTTAAAAGTTATTCAACATTGGTAATACTTCTGGAACTTGACGTTATGTTGACCAGCTGGCGATGAAGAAGTTGTAGGTTGTGTAGAAAAAAATATTTCATCATCGCAATATTTTGTTTTAGTGAACATCCTTGTATTAGTAGCACTAACATCAACAGTTAAGTGATAACCACCGGTAAGTAAAACTCGCATTTCATTAGTTAAATCTTCAAGTTGTTCAAAAGTAGTTATGGTGTTGGTATCATAAGATGCACACTTAACCTTTAGGGACATGTTGAAGTTTTGTATTTAGTGATAGAGAGGGAGATGTGTACGGTACGAAAGGTAGTCGTAGACTGATAAATTTCACAAGTTGATTTTCACTTTTATTATCACATAAAATTGGGTCAAGGTCATCCTATGGAATTTTTAAAAAAAGCAACATATTGTAATGTACAAAGACATCACAATATGTTGCTTTTGTTTTTAAGGTTTATATCATATTTATTGAGAAACAATTACAAAGAAATATTTACAATTTTATGTACAAACTAATCAGTAGTAGGTGTTACATGAATTGTAAGTTCAGTAGAGTTGTTTCCACTTGGCCCATGTGATACCAAATAGAGTGCGCCGGGTTGAATTATACGAAGATCTTCATTTTGAAGTAGTTGTACGAAGCGCTTTGGTAGGAAGATCTGAAATTTTGCTTCATCACCAATTGTATAAGGTGCCTCGCTCAATGTGCAATTTATAGCATCACCTACTGAAGTTTCCATCTTCTTTATTGTATGAATGATGTAGTGTTTTTCTTCTTTTAGTTCAGAACATTTCTTTGTAGGTAGAATTGATGATTTAGAATGAGCGTTGAACTGATCAACTAAACTTTGAAGTAAGTTCTGTGATGCCATCTTGATGTTGTTGTTAATCTTCTTGTTAATAAGAATGTCCGTCGGAGATGTTGTCTCTTCGGAGGTTAGAGTAATACTCATGCTGCGTCATGGTAGCGCTCTCGCTTTTATAATCGACACTACCCCCACTACTGACACTACACCCACCACTTTGTTGAAGGAAATTGTTCAAGCGGTAGGCATTCTTTAAAGCGCACTGCGACCTTCGATGTTTAAAACTTTTTGATGAAATACAAAGTTCGTTGAAGTAGCATTGGAAATCTTTATCAATTATTGCATTAATCACTTCGTTGCTTGTAAATGATTGTATCCAATTTGCTTTTTCCAATCCCCTTGTGTAGATAATTTTAAACTCTTTGCAATAATGATTCATAATGTGCGGCATCATGTTATAATTAATGAAACCTTCATCCCATCTTAAGTTGTGAAAATGTTTGTTCAACCATTTGTTTGTAACTTTCGCTTTAGTTGTTAGTCTATTAAATGGTACTGGAGGTTTGAACAAATAATGATAAACTACTGATGTGTTCATGTCCAAGATTACTAATTCTTTAATAATAAAATTACCATCATTTCCTCGGAAAGCTTGAAATTCAATTATACCTCTTTTAACTTCCATTATATGTGGCGCATTAGAAAACGAAACCCGTTTATTCATGATGAAGTCTTACTAACAACTGACTTAAAAATTGAATGAGCCGATGTTTATAACAGACAGGATTGTTTTTCTTCTTTCACTTCTTGTGCCACTTCATCAATATTAAAATTGGTGTGATAGTTGTTTAATTGTCTCCACATTTCAACTTCTTGAGGTATTCTATTAAAGATTGAAGTATCCACGGGACCGTATAAAATTGGAACAAAAGGTTTTTTGTCCAATGTATCAATTAGATAGTCTTTAATTATTGCACTTGAAAATATTAGTTGTTTCAAATATCTGGTGACGGGACCGGTAGTACAACTTAAAGTGTAAAATTCTTCTTTAGTGAAATATAATTTAACATTATGTGTAGTTAAATCTCTGAAGCGAACAATTTGTCCTCCACGATGTTTTACTATATCAACTTCAATATTTGATTCCAATAAACTTAATCTTGTTCTTCTTCCAAATGTGTTGTTACTTAAATAGCACTCCAAAAGATGTAAATGTTTCATGAGAGATTCCCAAGTAGTTTCACTGAAAGTAACCATTTTGTTTCCATGATTTAAAATAACAATTGGTGAATAATCCATTGATTTTAAAATTCCAACTGATATACTTTTTGTCATGCATGAAGAAATTGGGTAGATAATCCGAAGAAATACTTCTGTTAAAATATTGGTTGTAATGTTAACTTCAACCTTCTTCCTTTTTACTTCTTTTTCAGCTTCTTCTTCTTCTCTCTTCTTATGTTTGTTAAACTTTAGGAACTCGTCCATTTCTCGTTCAACTTGTTTTTCTATATCTGAACTATTATCATCCATTAGAGGTGTATTTTCTTCTCCGTTAGTAGAATTCATCTTGCGAATGATGTTTCCCATACGACGGTTGAAGATAGAATGAAGTTTCCACTAATTATTTTCTCGCTTTTATATTTTTCGTAAAATCCTTGAAATTTATACAATTACATAATTGTTTGTTTTCAACTTGTCTTTTACAAATGAAATTCTAACCTCAAAAATTGAAGCAGATAATTCTAACCTCAAAAATTTGCAGTCGTTGTACAATTCTTCTTAAAGTACATTCTTCACAATTCCGGTCAGCGGTGTGTAAGTAACTATTTTATCATGTAGAATTAGACAGTATGCCGAAGTTCCATCCGCTACTGGTTCTTCAAATTCCATTTCAATTTTTATATCCACACTTGATGATTTTACCGATTCATTTTGTTTTGAACAATCGATTACAATTATTGGAGCCTTAGAATAATACTGGTCAGGTGATAATAGTGGTGTATTAGTCTTTCCATAATATGACGATTGAAATCTTGCATACATATCGTATAAAATGGAAAAACGTTTTTTGCTGAACATGACATTCAAATTGTCATAGGGAAAGAATTGAGAGTTTAGGAAAACTTTACAATTCTTTATTTTACAGTGATCAAATTGACCAGCATTTGCAGTGATAACATCTTTTCGCTTAGTTTGAAAACCGAGTATTATGTACCTTGCTCGTTCCAAGTAAGTTGATGTCTTGACGGTCCATGTTTGTCGTTCTGTCTGAGGTAGTGTAGGGTATTCATGAAATTCCCAACTTCGGAATGGCATCACAATATCACGGTCAGATTTTAACTTTCTCAATAATAGGATTCTATGTTCATCGGCCAATCTTACATGAGGTACTCTCCAAACAACTTTATCCAACTGTAGTTGCCATTCCAGTTTATCTTCCGTAGTTGCAGGGTCTGCAAGTATCAAGTCCTTATTAGTTGAAGATCTGAGTAATACTAATTCTTGTTTGACATTTATTATTACCCGTTTGTAATCTTCAGCGAATCCCAAAAGCAATTGTAAAGGTACATGAAAATCAAAGTGACCGTTGGAAGCTGGTGTTATAGTGTCTTTATCGGGGGCAATCCATCCGGCGGTGACTATTGAATTCTTCTCATGCGGTGTTAATGATGTTAATCCTTTTAATGTAGTTGTTATACCAACCTTTTTTGTCGAATCAACTGTCACTCCTGATATTTCATATCTTATTTCATCAAAAAGATATGCCATTGGGTTATTTATAAAAGGAACTGTTGAAGCAGTTTTTCCATCCAATTTTAATACCCGTCCTTCGATGTACAAGTAACTTTCACACGGTAACGTGTAAATATCTTGTTGTTGAATGGGAATCCTTATTTCATCGTTATTGTTTAATTTTGATGAAGTGTAAGGGTTGTGCGTGTGATATTCCTTCTCCCATAATGTTTCGTCGAATGTCGGTCCTTGAGATATATCCAGGATATCCATTGTTGTTAAGTTTTAATCCAATCTTCTGTAGAAAACGAATGTTGTCTGATGTTAACTCTTCCAATGTCGAGGAGCTACTGAGCTCCCGACTCTTCCGTTGCGGTTTAAATGATAATCCCATGTCGACTTTTATGTTGCTGCTCTGATGTGTATCCGTATAGTAATTGTTTCTCCTCTAAAGTCAACACTAATACCGTCTTGATCCAATATGTTCAGTACGATGTCTGAAATGAAACTGGTGTTTAATGGTAGGTATATCAAGTTTTGTGGCTTCTCAACAATTTTAAAACCGGGAGCCACTGTTGGATAAAATGTATGTAAAATATGTTGATTAACTCCATCTCTATACGATCCGTGTATAATGTTGCACGTGACATCAATACTATTTACTTTCAATATTGTTACAGTTGAATCACCTGAATGAGTAGTTCCAGGAGTTAAGATTTTCTTTTTGGTATCTGTAAATCCAAGTAAACTGCCAATGGAGTTTTCCAAGCCAACATCGATATAATATTTCGAAGTTATTTCTGCTTTTAAAGTATTATTGTTTCCTTTAACGGTGATATTTTCTTCTCCGAGTTGTTTCTGTAGTAATTGGTTTATATCATCGATTTCATAAGCTCCAGTAGGAAATGTAATTATTTTCAATTCTGAGTATTTTCCTGCAGCATCCATAGTTTCATAATAATGTAGTAAATTGTTTTTTCCTTCCGTAACATTGGGAATTGAGTTGTAGGTAGTCAAATCAAGTAATGCCGCTTCCCATAATCTTTCCTTGGATAGACGCAATGCTGGGAACAATGTACTTTTCAATGTGGATGAATTTCCAGTCAGTGACACTGTATACGATGACATCTTAAAGGTGACTGACACTTTTCGCTAGAAACTCCAAACATAAATGCCCGCATATTTCAGTATTGTTAGGTTGTTCTCTCTTGTAATTGTAAAAAATGTTTTTGGAGTTTCGAAAATAATGTTGAAGTTCTTTTGGTGGTGGTAGATTGCCAAAACTGTCAAAGTAGTAAATGGTTTGTCCGAGTTTTTTATAGCATACCCAATGAGTGCCTGGACCATAGGTGGAATCCAGATTTACTATTCCAGTTTCATTTTTCCATATTTTAGTTGGTAATGCATCTTTCATAAAAACTCCTCGAAAGAATGGTATTTTCAAACATTTTACATAATCATTTAACTGATGATTTGTTAAGGCTTTATTTGGAATTATCAATTGATTCTTCTTATTTAGTACACACGGTACGGTTTTAGGTATAAACCTGCTCCGTTTTTTACCATTTGCCAAACAGAAGTCTTCTTTACATTTGCCTTGCGAGTTCTACGACGCCCTTTTTTAATGTTTCCACCTCTTTTGGGAGCGCCTCTCTTTGCAGGTCTTCCTTTGCGACGTTTTCCACCACCTAACTTTGCTTTCGTCTTCATGGTTGTAGTTACTGCCCAAGCCGCTGCTTTTTCTGCAATACTTGCGTCACTTGATTTTACTCTTTGCCAAGCTTTTTCCGCTAGAATTTTATCCGCTATTGATCTATTTGTTGAATCTTTATACTTTGAATATGCTATATCGTGTTCTTTGCAAGCTTGATCTAATTTATTAATTCCAGGATCTCCTCTTGCTAAACGTTTTGCCAACTTAGTTCCAGGTCCACAATATTGTTCCAGGTCCACAATATTGATAACCTCCGGGCAGATGTAATTCGTATGGTAAAGCGTCTATCGCTCGATTTACAACAGCACCAACTGGAATCCGTCTGAGCAGGGATAATGCAGCTGATGTTATACCACGTCCTCTCTTGCCAATGTCCTGACGACGACTGAACGATGCGGTCTTCATTATGCTGCTTTATGTAACCAACGTCTTCACTCTATGAAATACTTTATGATAATGAATCCTTTTTGTGTATTCCATACTTAAATATTCACAAGCTTTACCCGTATATATCGATGATTGTATCTTTAATCCATTTTTCTCTCTTAGCACCTTCGATTTTATCGTGATTTGATTTACTAATTATATGATTATGCATATCAACAACTGCATTACCTACAAGATTCATTACATACTCTACATTGGTAGCATCTTGGTAATCTATAGGATTATCAAGAGCTGTGATACGTTTACCATTACATGTATATACAGATGGATCGTTATTAGAGGTTGCTATAACTTGATTAATAGTAGCAACATCATTCGGATCTATTCCTGCTAATATGTTAGATATTCTTCTATTTTTTCCATCATATATATTGTTTATTTTATCTGAAACTATAGTTTGTTTTACAACAACACAATCATTATCATCTTTACCAGATTTAACATGGGTTAATCGTCTACCTCCACATATAAAGTTAAGACCAGTAGCTGATAGTTGTGGTACTTGTGTTAAAATAACAGCATCATGTTTTTCAGTGCCTAAACTTATATTTGATAATTTTTTATTTTTTCCATCCCACTTGTCATTTTGTAGTTGTAGTAAGGTAAACTTTTCACTTCCTTGCATAAACTCATCACCTTTCTTTGACACCACTTGATTTTGTTTAACAAAAGCAGATGTACCTTTCTTCAAGCTTTCATTCATTTGTCCCACGGTGGCAGCATCCGATGGTGTGGAACCATCTTTAAGATTGGACAACACTTTTCCATGGCAATCAATAACAGCATCATTATACAAAATACAATTATTATTAATATATTTTATATTAACACCATCACTTTCTTCTTTAGGATATCCAATATCGTTTATAGTATATTTATGAAAGGAAAATCCATCCTTTTTCTTTTCTGGTATTACAGACTGCAAGTAAGGCTTATTGATTGTATCTGTATCATCAGTTGGATCTGCCACATTAGTTATTTTATAATTTAAAGCATTGTACATTTTTCCACTTTTAGTCTTTTGCAACAGTAAAGCGTAATCCATCGCAGATAGCAAATAGCCTTTATTAACAACATCTCCATTGTTGACTGGTTTTGCAACATTAATAACCCTGTGAGATTTTGCATCATACAGTTGGTTGTTGTCAAGTTTTAAACTTGTAGATGTTTCCTCCTTCACTGTTTTTAAATTTGTTGCATCTCCATCTTCTTCTGGATCTCTAACAAACTTTAAACGTTTATTATTTATGTTATAGTCACCTTCGGGTGTTTGCGGTAATCCACTTCTTTTTCTGTTTTCTCCAACTTGCACTCCTAACGCGGAGTATCGTCCGAACTTGTCGACGCTCATGTTAGAACTGACACATTATACGCCTGCAACTCTTATATATCCGCGGACAGTTATACAATTATGCCGCGATTCCTGAGTTCGTCAATCAGAGCTACCCATTCATTATTTAAACCTGTATGACCAGCTTCCATGGCTTCATGCAATAGTCTCATTCTATCAACCAATTTATTGATGTCGTTGTAGTAAATCACATTTGTATTGTATAGATTTTTCATCAATCCTTTACCAGATGTTGAAGTATCTCCTTTACTCTTTTTACCATGTTGTTCAAGAAGTGATAAATCCATAAGTGATAAAGATTTTCTTTTCAGTGGTTGTCTCACCGCTGGTGCAGTACGTAATGTTGGCAATTTTCGTGGAGGAAACAACTTTTTTATAACGATGTTATATTTTGTTGCACGTGAACGATTAATCATTGCATCCTTTAAGTAGTTTCTTTTATGAGCGTTAGTATTTTGTAGAATCTCCTTAAAAACACTTAAATCTTTGGATGAATATCTTAGTGGTATGTTTTTAAAAATTAATTCATATAATCCTTTTGTTCCTTTATATCTATGCTCACCAATAATGATGTAATCATCTTGTGTTATTTCAAGCTTTGAATCGCCGATCTTCAATTCATTCCCATCAATTCTTGCTCCGTATACGTGTGATCTACTCAAATTCGGGTTTGATTTCATGTCATGTAGCATTTTCATTATATATTTTCTTCCAAGAGGTCCATGTTGTAATATATCGCTACTCAATTGAGTTAAATTTGGAATAGATTGTTCAGCTTCAGGTATTGGCTGTTCTTCTTCCTTTTCAACAATTGGTTCTTCTTCTTCTTTTGTTTCTTCTTGCTCACTAGCACTTGTATATGAATCATCATCTTCTTCTTTTTTTAATGCTTGTACTTCTTGTTTAGAAACTGGTAGTAAAACATCTCCTTCATAACGAGGTTTACCAATAGTTTCTGTTATCTGTTTTAAAGGTTCCGTAATAGGTTTAAATGTAGTCTCTAGAAATTCTTCTCTTTCACTTAAACCCATCCTCAATGCACGATTCTTCATCCTAATAGAATCACTGAGTGATTTTATTTCTTTCAATAGTTTTTCTTGATTCACCATGTTTACACTGTGAAGTTCAACGTGTAACTAGATGTAGCATCGGTAGTTCAACGCATAAATACAAATTTATCCAACCCTATACGATATCTACCATTTTTAATATCTTCTTCCTTCATAATAACGAGAAAGCTATATTTCTCATTCCATGCTTTGCCACACATCTCTTTAAATTTCTCAAATGGCATATCCGCATTTACATGATCATTATATATATGCTTTAAATTTGTTTCATCTTGCTTGAAGATGATCAACATATTTGCATTGTCTCTTATAAGTTGTTTTGGAATTTTACTGTATGTTTGACCAATGTAAATGCTATCAATATTATGATGTCTTCCCATAGCAAAATAATTCCTTATTGTGTCATGATTTTCACAAGAAACATCGTCAAATATAAAAATAGAAAATGGTTTTGCTTCATTTGGTTGCATAATTGTTTCACTGGCATTAAACTTGTAAAAATTCACTTCAGGTACACTTGCAAGTACTTTATCCAATAATTGATATTTTGGTTGTTGCAATGATTTTGAAAAAATGTATATATTGTTAAAACGCAATCCTTTAGGATTAGTTATAAGGTTAAAAACAACATTAGTTTTTCCACAATTTGAAGGACCAGTTATTAGACATCTTATTGTATTTGGTAGTAATTCACCATGTTTTCCATGATTTAACTTATCATTGTCAACTGTCAATTCATCAATGTTATTGATATTAAATCGATCTTTTTGTTGTACAATCTCCATCTTGTATAAAGGTTAAACACACAATGAGCTATTAAACAACTATACTAAGTCTTTTGAAGGAATCCAAGAGTCTTCACTTTTATCAAACCCTAACCACCGGACTTTAACCATATCCTTTTTCCTTTTTAAAATCTTCTCGACAAGATATACATCACCGACTGTTGATTTCAACAATTCGTGTCCGTAGAATCCACCTTGAAGTAATTCACCCTTGTTATCCTTTAATAAATAGGTTTCAGGTATAGTTGGTTGCACTTTATAAATTGTAAATACTTCATTAGTCCAATTTGGTAGATATCTTTTACTAAATACACCTTTGTATTTGCTTATACGAAGTTTATCGTTGACCTTGAACTTCTTTGGTTGCAATTTTTCCAATTTCGGCGTTGTATTATTTTTAATGCGTTGTAATACAATTTTGGCATTAGCACTATTTACCTGGATAGGTTTCATTCCAATGGTACGATGATATTTGTTGTTATACTCTTTTATAAGTTGTGGTAATATGTCATACCACACGTATGATCCTCGTTTTGAAAATTTTTTATACATCGCACCTTTTAATGTTCTATTGAATCTTTCAATTATTGAAGCTTTAACTTCAGAATTTGTAGAATAATGATTTATTTGATATTTCTTCATCAAAGCTCCAAAGTCTTTATTAAAATATTCTTTTCCATCATCGGTCTGTAGATGTTTAATTTTAAATTTATTTCTTTGTATTGTGGTTTCCATAGCTTTTGTAACACTTTTACCAGTCTTATCCTTCAATGGTAAAGCGTCAGCTATTTTAGTAAAACAGTCTATAATTGTTAAAATATATTTAAATCCTTTGTTTAATTTACTGTGCGGTATCATTTCAATGAGATCAGCTTGATAAAGATCATTCATTCCTTTAATGATTGTACTTCTTCTTGGAAATCTTCTTCTTGCTGGTTTATGTAGTTCATTTACAATCTTGTCCTTCACACTTTCCATCCTCAGATGTTGCTTGTACACCGCTTGTAAAAATACTGATCCATAGAATAGTTTAATCTCATTTATATAGTTTGAATATAGGTCAAGGCCATTTCATATTAGTGTAAAAAAGAGGGAACATGGCATTGGGCTTGCCATGTCCCCTCTTCTTTACGGAAAGGAAAAAAGGAAGAAGGAGAGGACGAAGAATAGGTTTACTGGTCGATAGGGTTCAGGGAGTAGTGGCCGAATGGTAAAGTATTAATTTTATCTTCTAAAATATGGCGCTTGTCATCTTTGTAGCTTAATGCCCACTTTGTTTGTTTGACACTAAAAAGTTGATGATTATAACTTCTAATAGTGTTGAACGTTGCAGTTGTTTCAACATTTTCAAACAAACATCTTTTATAATGTTCAAACTGTACGTTCTTCTTAAGAAAAGAAGTTTTTATTCCTTTGGCCTTCTTCGTGACTTGATGTTCGTTCCTCTCGTTTATGTACAGTTGAAACGAATACAGTTTGGACATTAATGCTACAATTTCCATCATCGGCACACCATTTGTTTCATCTTTAAATTTTCCTAATACTTTCTTGTTTCTGTCATAGTCGTAATTTGGATGATCCTTAGGATAATCGGAAAAGTCGAAATCATCTTTATATATAAAGGTGCGTAGATCTTCATACATGTCATTTGTTTTAATCCAGTAAATTAGTGCATCCGTATCCATATATGCAATACCAATGTTCTCTCTTCCATAATAGTTAACCATCTTCTTATAATGAAACTCGTACATATGTGTTTTTGAAATATCCAAGATTGACATTCCAAGATACAAAGGACGATCCATTTCAACTGACTTCTTGTTCATGGAAATAACGACTAGATTTTCATTAATAATTACAGATGAACCAAAGTTTGGTTGTTGCACCAATTTCTGTAATTTTACTGGATCAGTTACCAATTTGATATCCTTATGTTTCCTTTTGTTTTCCAAAGTCTTGCCAAATATTGCGTTGTTCATTAGTTTAAAAAAATCTTTTTGAAAACTTGATGTAGCGGCAGCTCTTCTTCTTGTGTTGTTGTCGATGTACGGTTTTAACCAACAAGATTGAGAAAATTGTAGTACTCGATTAATTTTTGTAATTCTCAATCCTAAGTCTAAAGCCTGTTGTATCATCCAGTAGTGTCCGACATACCGAGACTTGTCGGTTAAAGTCATCAATAATTTTGGCCATCTTCCAGTAGGGGAGATTTCAGTCTTTGGAAGAAGTGGTAAATCATAATGATGATCGTGAAGATGTTCAGGATATTCAAAATCGACGTCAAAAATGTAACCAGTTTCACCATGCTTCGGTATATCCATTATGTTTCCAATCGATTCTGGATCTATCCATTTGAAATTATCATATGGAAGGGGATTTGACATTGCCCATCCGTATAAGTTATTTGCATCGAAATAACCCAGGAATGTTGTTGGTTTTGATGCATCATAATCGGGCAGATACTTGTTATTCGCCTTAACATGTCTGGTTACACTGTGCGTCAATCCCCCTCGAACTCCTGATTCTAACATCAAAACCATATCTATATCAGTAAGAAGTTGTAATTTACAATTTGTTTCTTTCAACATGGCTTGCCATGCTAGTCCAGGTGAAGTGTATGAATGAAGAGGGTCCAATCCATATGCTGCAAAACACGTATTTCTAAATTCTTCCATTATATCACATAGTAAAGTTACATCCAATTTAACATAAAAATCTGAATATTCTCCCAATGTTCTAAATTCTAATTCGTTCCATACTCTACGAAAATTAATCTCCTCATGATCATAGTCCTCTTGAGATATATCCATGTCGTAAAGTTTACTTTTGAATTCTTCTTTTGCTGGAAGTGATGTTTCATTAAATTTTTCTAAACTGTCTATGTAATCATATGGGAAAACACCTTTCCGAAGTACCAGATCCAGTTTGTCGCTATTTACAATCTTCTTTGTTTCGACAAAATCTTGTTTCCTTAAATTTTCAGAAAGTTTGGACAAACTCGACGGCATAAATCGGTAGGAATCCAAGAATCTTAGTTTGACGTTTCCAACTGTTTTGGAAAAACTTATGAATTTTTCTGAAGTTTCAGCCAACACATCTATTGAACCATTGTCTCTTCCTTATTCAGGTATTATAAAATGAGCATCATACCCGCTGAGGTTATGCAGAACCACAGGAATAAATAGTGGTAAACGATAGCTCAAGTTGCATTTATTACAAGCAGCACCCCTATAATAACCTGTGAGGTGGTCATGATCTTTAACTTTATAATTCTCAATAGTAAAATCATTTTTGCACAAGAAACAGCGAGTTGCATTTTCATGTTGAATTTCTTCTTCTTCGTCCATCGGTTTCATTGGTACAATATTTGTATATAATCTTTGCATATTTCCAGCTATTGAATATAAGTGATCAAGAAATATTTTTTCCGCATTTTCACCACGATATACTAAAGGTTCTGAAGTTAATCCATATCTGTTTAAATGTTCTTCTGATAATGTTGATTTGACCATTAAACAAAAACTGTTTGGTTTGTGCATTTGATACTTGACACTTTTTCGAGGTTCACAATTTTCATCTTCAACAGGAATAAGTGTTGATTCAAAGTCTGCATACACAACTAGAGG
Source organism: Neoaliturus tenellus (assembly GCA_030545055.2). NCBI lineage: Eukaryota > Metazoa > Arthropoda > Insecta > Hemiptera > Cicadellidae > Neoaliturus > Neoaliturus tenellus. The sequence goes on along the minus strand of CM061531.1, from coordinate 131,943,378 downwards.
GATACGGTATTGATGATGAACCTTTTGAAATGTAACAAATGCTTTGCTTTCCGAAGGTAAATTAATCTTTGCTTCATAATTATTGTTACATAACCTTTTGTGCTCTTGTAGCCATTCTCTTCCATGTACTCCATCTCGTTTAAAATTAAAACATCTCTTGCAAATTAACTTTCTGTGTCGATCTTTAGAAAGTTGCTTGTTAACAAGAGAGTCGAATTTTTTTATGTACACATAGTGAGACACATCACCTCTTGTTAGTAATAGTAGATCCGTATGATCTGGTAGCTCTTCTTTTGCCACACGTAAAGGATACACTTTGTTTGAACTATCTAATGCAAAAACATTAATAGACGTGCCAGGATTTTTCTTCTCAAATCTTGATATATCTTTTACAGAAACAGGGTATGTTATTCCTTGAAAATTGTACCTGTGTCTTTCATTTTCATATTCTTGGTTGGGTCTATGTGCATTTCGTAATACAAATTTCGATGTCATCGCATAGCGAAAACATTCATTATCTTCATTCTTGACATTAATACAAGATTTTGTATCTTCAATTCTTTTTGGCAGAGGAATGTAACTAGATCCCATTAGTCCATATCCATGTTTGTGAACTCTTATATCTAATCCTTCAATACTTGTAAGACTCCATCCAGATCCTCTTCCTTCGTGTTCCTGAATTTTGGTTAATATTTCTTCTATACAGTTCTCAACTATTGAATCAATGTCTGAACTTTCCATGATAGTTTGGTTTTTTGTTATGAATCCTCTTGGTGATAATTCTTCTTGTACATTTATAAACATAGCTTCTAGTAGTAAACCAAATTTAAGAAAGTTCAATCTTTCCAATTCCTCTTTTAAAGTTTTACTTACAATTGGTTTTGCTTCTCTAATAAATTCTTCTAGCTTCAAGTTTTCATTTTGAATCTTATGATGCATTACTACTTTACCAGGTAATGCAAATACTTGTAGATTTGGTAAAGTAGTTGAAGATGTTGCTGTTATTTCATATTGTTCTTCTTGTTCTTCTTGTTCTTCTTGTTCTTCTTGTTCTTCTTGTTCTTCTTGTTTTTCTTCTGCGTTGTTGTGAATTAGTTCTTTATGACAGTCTAATAGAATTTCATCGTGAAACGATTCTGAACATTTATCACAATGATACATGTTGAGATGTTTACTCTTCGAAATTTCGCCGAGAAATGAAATGGGCTCTCCCGTTCCTCCTTTTATAATGATTCTCCCACCACTATTTTATTTTTTTCTTCACTATCCTAGGAAAATAAATGTTTTTAACAAAATATTAACCTTGTGCAAAATTGATTGTCCCTTCATATTTTTTAATACTAGTAGTACAGGTAAAATTCTCCCAAAATATGGGTTAAAAACAAAAAAATTGGTCCGTTCATGAAACTTTGCATAAACATTCCTTATAGCATGTATTTCAAGGAACCAATGAGTCCCTAGTGATTGGGAGGGTGGAAATACGATTTTATGGGGTTGGAATATGGGGAAGTTATGGGTTTTGGGAAAAATTGTGTTTATCGTATCAAAGCGAGTGGAGTGTCGTTTTCTATATTTTTTGGGGCGACGAATCCAAAAAAACACAGTTATAAACACCTCCGGGCTCAGCAAGCCTGCATACTCTGCGAATTTCCAAATAAATTTAAAGATAGCTTAAAATCGGTGCTTTAAAGGGGGCTGAGTATGCAGGTTTGATGCCGTTGGGTTGTTATAAGCAATTAATAGTAAACCCTCAATTAGTGAAAGTACATATAATGTTTTATCAAGTTAAGTCAACATATTAGCGAGAATTATAGATTCGTTATTTCTCTTGTAAACAACATAGGGAGCACATCTGTCAATTTTCTCGGTAACCGTTTAAGCTAAGTTTCTAAAAATCATATTTAAAAATTGTCTATTTTTGAGGTCTTTAAAATGTGTTTAATTAAATTTGTAAAAAATTTAGAAACAAAGAGGGAGTATTGTTATTTATATATAAATTTTTTTTTTACCGATTACAATCGTATAAATGACCTGCACCCTAGTATTAAATACTATTAAGATATAATAAAAATTCTGTATCCTTATAATGTTCATAAAATTTCGTATAAATTTTAAGTGAAAAATACAAACATGCTAAATGATTTATTATTATAGTTAATTATTTGAGTCTAGTTAATTTACCTAATAGGTACATAGATGTACTTAATATGTAATATATCTTACTTAATGCTACACTTACCGGCATTGAATACACTTACTGAATTGAAGTAAGAAAATCTACTGGAGACGCCGATGGTCTAATTGTTAAGACAGCAGTACAAAAATCGAGCAGTGCTATAATTACTCAAGACACAGACATAATTGTACTGCTGACTGCTCTTGCTCCGGTAAATAGTGAGATACTGCTCATCAAGCCAAAAAAAGGGGTGTAACGGTGAGAGTGTATATTCTTCAATCGGTCTACAGAACCAGCATCAAGGCGTTAAGGATTACATACTTTTGGCACACTCATTCTGTGGATGTGATACCACCAGTGCCATATATGGTAAAGGGAAAAAACAATTGTTTAAACTACTTGAGGCTGAGAGTGGTTTGGCCGACCACATTCACGCCTTTAACAAGAGTAACTCTAGCCATGAAGAAGTGAGAAATGCGAGAGAAGCTATTTTTCTTCACTTATATGGATCTAAGGACGGATCTATATCACTCAATGAACTAAGGTTTAAACTCTTCCAAAAATCTTTAAAGAAAAGTGTAGCAAGATTGGAATGCCTTCCACCAACGTCAGATAGTGCTGCTCAACACTCATATTGAACTTATTACCAGGTACAAACAACATTGGCAGGGAAATAGATTGTCTCCTGAAGAATGGGGTTGGGTGAGACACAACAATAAATATTTAATTCTAATCAGAACAACTAATGACCCAGCCCAAGAAACGATTTTAAAATTAATATCGTGTTCATGTAAGGGTACCTGTGTAACGACTCAGTGTGCTTGTGTGAAAAGTGGCTTTAAATGTACAATTTTATGCAGATTTTGTGAATATGGACATTGAACCAACAAAGAGCAGTTATCTGACAGGCCAAAAACTTCACATGACGGCGTTAGGGGGAACTTACCGATAACGAAGAACTATTTGATGATAATGAGTTTGTCGATAATGAAAATTGAAAAAATAGATCGGTAAAAATTTTACACGACTATTCAGTTTGTTCAATATTTAAACAATATTATATAGTCATATATTATGTACACATGTTATGTGCAGATTTCAGTTAATTAGTTATGTTTTTCTGTCTTTTTATTCATTTTAACATATCTCGTAAATAAGTATGTGAATAATAAGTAAATCATTTAATGGGATAAAGTGAATTTATTGAATTTTTGTTATAGCAAAATATTATTTGATATCAATATTATTTTATCAATGTGCCTCTTAGGAAAATAAGTACACTATAATAATTAACTATATTAATAATCAATCATTTAGCATGTTTGAATTTTTTACTTAATTTTTATAATGAATTTTGAAAACCATATAAGTTTATAGAGTTTTTATTTGAGCTTAATAGTATATAATATTGTAGGCCATTTATCACGCTAATATGTTGACTTACCTTGATAAAACATTATATGTACTTTCACTAATTGAGGGTTTACTATTAATTGCTTATAACAACCCAACGGCATCAAACCTGCATACTCAGCCCCCTTTAAAGCCACGATTTTAAGCTATCTTTAAATTTATTTGGAAATTCGCAGAGTATGCAGGCTTGCTGAGCCCGGGGGTGTTTATAACTGTGTTTTTTGGATTCGTCGCCCCAAAAAATATAGAAAACGACACTCCACTCGCTTTGATACGATAAACACAATTTTTCCCAAAACCCATAACTTCCCCATATTCCAACCCCATAAAATCGTATTTCCACCCTCCCAATCGCTAGGGACTCATTGGTTCCTTAAAATACATGCTATAAGGAATGTTTATGCAAAGTTTCATGAACGGACCATTTTTTTTGTTTTCAAAACCTAGTTTTACCTGTACTATAGTTGGATTTTCAATATTTTCCTTGTTTAACTATTCTTTCTTTATATAACATTATTAACACTTTCTACTTTGAACGTTTTGCTGCTATCATCTTTTTATTCCATATTAACAATCTGCATAAATACAAGTTCATTTGTCGCGCCGACTCACTATAAATCCAGCTTTCGTACAGTACACATCTCTACAACTCAATTACAACATGTATTTCAATATGAATTTTCCTTATACAAATACTATTTCAATAACTTCACAGCAAAACAAAATTTTAACCTCAGTAGGGAGAATTACATTAATTTGATACTTATTTCTACCGTTACACTTGCTCCATTCTTAAAAAGATATAAATAATATGGCGCTGGATACTGTTCTTTTTCACGTCCAGCATGTTCCTTAATAAAGTCAAAAGCCAATCTTTTTGAGTATTCATTATGATACACTTCTCTTACATAAACAAGATTTTTTTTCTTCCAGAAATTTCACTTGAACTAATGATACTTTGCTTACATCATCCTTGTCTATTAGGGGTAGCTTGTAGGTGAAAGTATTTGCAGGTAGTTTTTGCGTTCTATCAAGTAAAGAACAAAACTTTTTATACAATTTCTGCTCAGTATCTGTAATACTATTAATACTGAGCAAATTATAGTACGAAGGATCATAAGGTATACAACGAAACATTTTCAGTCACCAGTCTTCCTAAGAATGAGCTCCTACGCAAATAACTAACACATTTATGAACATTCCCCCACCAACTTTCAACTAGTGGTGGGGATAATTTTCCCCCGCCACTTCTTCAGAATTAATAACTTCAATTTCAATAATAAAAAGTACATTTGATGCAAAATCCCAAAAAACAGGATATGAAACAGCTTCTTCTAAATCTTCGGATTCATTTTGTGTTTCAACAATTTCCATCATTGCAGGTTCTTCATCAATTTCTGTTACTTCCATCGCTTCTTCTACAGGATCTTGGATTGTGTCAGTTATTTCAACTTCAACTTCTTCTTGCACTAACGTAACATTTTGTTGTCTCACAATTTCAATTAATTGCACAAAAGAAGTATCTCTAGGAGACATTCTTAACCATATATGTAGCTCCTACAAATGCAAACTTATTAATGACAAATTCACAACTTATAAGACCTGTTTAAATAAAAGACAAAGTGGTAAGCATCTTGACAGCACAAGGTGCAAGTACAGACTAGAAACCTGGAGGTTCATAGCCCGCCTTTTATGAGTTTTAAAAAATGGGGAGGGGGAAGGAATAAGGATTGGGAAGGGATAGGGTGTAGGGTGGGGGAAGGGTAATTTGGTTATTAAACCACTTGCGCTGTAAAATAGCCGCCAACATCCACGCCTTGTTCGTAGCACTCCTTCATTGTTTGTGCCCACTGATGCATGCGGTCTCTATCATTTGGTGTGACAAGAAAAGAATTACAGTCATCATACAATATAAAAGAGCCAATTCGTACGTAAGATCCTGAGTCCAACCATTTATTAGCTTCAGACATGAATTTTTCTATTGTATCGAATGGGAATTGTGGATCAATTGCTATAACTTTCAGTTCTTCACTAATTTCAACGCTATAATAATCATCTTCATCATCATCTTCACTGTCACTGTCGTTACTTAAAGTGTCTTCAGGTTGTTCAAAAACATCAGAAATTTCGGAAGAATTGAAATTTTCATTCAGATGAGGAGGCATTTTGAAGCAAGAAATATTGTAAACAGCAGAGACGAAACGACAAGAGCGGCGTGTAGAAGAAAAATGAAGGAGTGACCAACGCTCGCTCCGCTTTTATAATAGTATGCAAATGAGGGGTAGGAGCTGACCGTGACCCGTCATCGACCCAAAGGAGTGGGGGGAAGTACCTTTCTTACTACTCGGATGGAAGTAGGTTAGTAGGTCACAAGACTTAGAGTGTTAAAAAATAATGGGGGAGAAACACAACGCTATAACGCATTGTGTTTCTCCCCCATTATTTTTTAAGCAACAATTTGGAAAAAAACTATGTGAATTTACTTTCTACGCCCCCACCTTGTAATACCATCCACTTTGTGTCTGAGGAGATAGTCTTTAGAGTCTAACTCATAAACGGATTTCTCTTTGCGCAAGGATTCAATTACTTAAATATTATATTTTTCGCCGTTACAACTTGCCAAAATGTGTTCGTTGTCAATAACACTTTCAAAAAAATAAACACAACCTCTCTTAAGCCTATTTCCTTTCACACCAATAATTTTGGATTGGTATTCAATAGTGGGGGTTTCTGTCAGTTGTGGTTCAGAAAGGTGTTTCACGACATGTACACGGCAAAAACTTTCGTTTTTAACACATTTCCTCCCACAAGCTGATCCTTTCTTAATTCCCCTAGTGAGCACTTCAGGGCAAGTAGTGGGACGGCTAAATGCCCTACGACGCTCTTCTTGTAATAATTGAAATTGCTCTGAAGGAGCAGGCTTAGGAGCAGGTTTGGGAGTAGGCTTAGTGGATTTAGTTTTATGATAGGTGTGGTCTTCAGGCATAGTAAGTGGTGGGGTAGGAGGCAATGGTGACAGTGGAATGACAGGTGTACTAAGACAATGAAGCAAAGTTTTAAATGAAGGGGTATTAGGACGGGGAGCTGGCTTCTGTGGTGGCGGCATGATGGTTGATGGCGGTGTGGAGTCGTTTGAAAGCGAAGTAGAAGGCGAAGGCAGTGAAATAATGCTTCGAAGTTTAGAAGTCTTGGTAGGCGGAAGAATAGTGCCAGAAGTTGAAAGTTGGGATCCAAGTTGCTTCTTGTACCAGTCAGGAGGATTTTTCAGACAAAGAGTTTTCTTAGGTGCAGTAACAGCCGTAGTAGAAGTTGAAGTAGAAGTAGAAGTTGAAGTAGAAGTTGTAGTTGGCAGAGATGACATGGTTGTGGCTCCAAGTTCGCAGCGTAACGTCTGGAATCAGAATGAAATGTTAGCCGCAGTCGGTGCGTCTTTTATAACAATGTGCAAATGAGAGGGGTAGCAGCTGGCCAAGACTGATTATTGACCTGGGAGGTGGGAGAAAAGGGGAAAGAGAAGGTATTTATTTTAAATAATTCGCATAACTTTTGACTAAAATAAGATAACCAAATTCTTCTTTTACCAAAATGTTTGTCTTACATAGACCTTTTCAATGATGTATCGCTTGTCCAAATCCGTTAATCCATTATCAAGTTATAGCCATTTTAATTTTTCAGGTCATGACCGGTCATTCACCCCTAGTAGTGGGGGAAGGAGTGGGGATAGGAGTGGGGGAAGGGGGGGGAATCGACTCCATTTTTTCGGGGGGGGGGGAATCGACTCCATTTTTTCGGGGGGGGAGGGGGGGGTCATTGACCCTTCCGAAAGTGGGTCAAGGTCATTCAAGATTTATAATGATCCAAGGTGATGGGAACAGTAATACTGTTCCCACCACCCTGTTTGCCTAGCGGTTCCCACTCCCAACCCACTAGTTACGTTCTGCGAGGGAGGTCCCTGGACCGTCCGGGTCTACCGTAACGGTCCTGTCCGGGTCTACCGTAACCATTAATTTAAAGGGAAACTGGAACAGCTAATGCAGAAACGCAACTCCAACACCCACCCAAGCTAATCCCACCCATTATATTCCTAAACAAAATGCAAAAACCTAGTCCGCTTACCTACAATTTGCGGATGTCCCACCCCTTCTAAGTGAAGTTCAACCGAACTTCTGAATTTACAATTAATCTACCCCCTAACATCTAGCTGTAAGGCAAAACAACATTAATTAGTAGTACCAACACTTAAAACTAACAACACATCATTATTAAAAAACCAAATACCATCATTATTCTTAAAATTAATACACCTTAATGCTAAACACCTCTTAAAATTAATACACCTTAATGCTAAACCCAACTTATAACTAACATCGCAATGCGCAAATTATTTCTTAAATTAAATACAACTTAAAACTAAACACACACACACATACCACATTGCATTAAAAAACGCAACGTAGTAGAAGAAGTTCAAATATATATAGGCCTACTATATATTTGAAACCTCTTGCTGAATCACCAACAACCTTTCGCTATGAAAATTTGTTGGCGACTGACGCAAAGATCGAGCTCCTATCGCTCCTCGGGTTTTCAAGTAGTGGGGGAAGTTGTTTCACTCCAGTACAGTGTTCAATCCAGTCCAGTTCGCAGCGGTGTAAAAGGAAGGCAAAGGAGTGGGGAGCGGCGCATGCGCAACAACACAAAACCAAGGTTTGAGGTTAGAATTATCCATGTGCAGTAGCGCTAAAGTGAGTAATACAGGACTAGGCGCATGCGCATAGCATAGACTGATTCCGATCCGGAGAACTCGTTGCATGCGCAGCAGGTTTGAGGTTAGAATTATCCATGGCAGCTGCCATGTTTAGTCTGGTTTCACCACATAGAGTCAGCAACCGGTGGTGACCGGTCATTGGCCTAGAAGGAGTAGGGAAAGGTGGTGACCGGCCATTGACCCGGAGGAGTGGGGGAAGGAGTGGGGGAAGGGGGAGGGGGGAGATGGGGGAGGGGGGGGTCATTGACCTTTCCGGTCATTGCCCCAAAACCCCCTACTACTCAGGTGAAAGTCGGTCATCAGCGGCAGCTGCCCGGAGTAATTGCTATAAAAACCAGGTAGTTGGCTCGGGCATCTGCCCAGGGAAGTGGGCCGCTGCTAGGCTATAAAACTAGACTGCTCATTTGCGCCGCAACCATTAACTTACTGGCTTTCATGTTGATTGCATCGTTATAGCTACTACATTATTTCCGTTCATTTACTTCTAACCTTACCACATAGTGTTTCATTACTACATAATGTTTAGTTAATTCTAACCTATAACTCTATTTTTGTTAGTACATGACATTCTGTTTCATTTATCTCTTTATAACATATTTTATTTCTCAGTCTTCTTTTGACTTCAACATATAACACACCTCCTGTAATGGTTGCGCAGAGTTTAAAATTAAAACTGTTGCGAACACAACACATATTACAAAATAATTCTAAACTTTCAGTTTCAAAGTCTAAAATTAATTTAAGTAAAGTAAGAAAGCGGTACAGTTTTAACCCATTATACTCTTCAACAACTTCGCGGGTTAATGTTGATGATAGTATTATTCATGACATCTTGCGTTATATGTTACACTTCAACAATTTTGAACTTGTTACACCTATCGACTGTGTTCAACAAGTTTTCCTATTTTACTCCCACCATTCCTTATATAAATGCGCTCACCACAATTCCTACTTCATTATCCTCTATTCTCTTCAGCTAAGCTAGGGTTTGAGGTTAGAATTATCCATGGCGGCCGCCATGTTTAGTTCAGTTTCACCACATAGAGTCAGCGACCAGTTATTGGTCTAAAGGAGTGGGGGAAGGGGTGGTGGGGGAAGGTTGCCATTTTATAAGCCCTCTCCCTAGGCGGCGCTTCTCATTCGATCGCCAACTTTCAAACGATAAACACCTCTCCCATGGCACAAATAAATTATCCCGCTATCACCAACTACTTCAACTTAGAACTATTTCTAGTGGTAGTTGGATAGGATTTTTAAAAACTTACTCTGGATGACCTTGGCATATTTTCCAGATCCTAGTTATAAGTTTGAATTTCAATTTTAAACTAACTCTTAATTTTTGTTCAACTGTTAGAGTTTCTTTAACACCGACGAATTTCAATTTTGAACTAACTTTTAATTTATGCGCAAATTCACTTCACCCTAACACCAACACTATCGCCATCTCCACCCCAACCTATATGGCATAACATATAACTACAGCATCTGATATATACCCTCTGCCCCCACCGGAAGCTATATGACATGGCAGCTGGCACCAGCTGCCCCGGCAGCTGCTCGGCGAGCAGCTGATCTGTGCCAGGAGTGGCTTTTTCCCACTACTAAGATCTGACTAAAATAACGGAGTTATTGCGATTTTTCGCTATGAAAACATTGATTTTGCTGTTAAATGGCCTTAATTTACATTGATTTTAATGCAAAATCAATGTTTTCATGAAGAAAAATCGCAATAACTCCGTTATTTGTTGTCAGATCCTTACAAACTGGATGGTACCATAAGATAGGTAATTTAATTTGTAAAATATTTTGTGTCTTGTAAAATTTTTATAAAATTTTCCGATTTTGAGATATTTGCGTTTGAACATTTAAAACGGCCGCCATTTTAAAAATATACAGCGGAAAAAATTAATTTTTTTCCTGGAAATGTACATTGGTATAATAAAGATTCATGCCAAATATCAATTTAATACAACCATCCGTTACGGAAATAAAAATTATTATGTGAAAAAAACAAAATGGCGGCTGTGTGAGTAACTAAAGACTTCCGGACAATTTAAATATGATATTTGGATATGTTTCTAACCCAGAAACAATGTCCTAAAATATTGTCAGGAAGTTCTGAAACACCCTGTATTTCTTAATAAAAAGTATCCTATGTTACTTCTGATACCTCCAAAAATATGTGTACAAAGTTTTATAATGATCGGATGCGTAGTTTTTGCGTAAAAGCGTAACAAACAAACGGACATTCACATTTATGATATTAGTAGTACAGACTGAAACAGTAATTTGAAAAAATAAGGCATTTAAATATTGTATTAAAACAGTTGTTGTTTAGTGAAATATAGATAGATGCCTGTCCACAAGAAATTGGTCATGTCCGTGAAGTATGGAGTTTAGTTGTAAAATCGCTCTATATATGGCAGCATCTGGCAAATGATGTAGAGAAGGAGCTTGTTAGCCATCTTGGATTTGCAGTTATTAGTTGTATTCGACCATTTAGTTTTAAAATACACATTTTGTAATATCTCACCATCAAGTCTGTGAACCAGGTAAGTACACATATTTACATTACATGAGTGTTATAATTATTCATTAATAAGAATTATTCTGCCAGAATCACGAATTTGGATGATTCTGGCTTTAAAGTTACTTGGGCATGAAATACAGCCTACGAAGAGGGAGTAAAATCATGTCCGCAGTCTGAAAATTACTTGGACATTAGCTATGGAAATGGACATTACCAGAATTGACTTATTCTAAATTATGAAATTTGTATTTGTTGTATTGTAATTTGAAATTTCGATTTGTTTGATTTAGGTTTGATATTTCTTTAATATTCCCGTATGTATATATATATATATATATATATATATATATATATATATATATATATAATATCCACTGATTTAAACCTGGTAAGCATATTTCGTTTAGTATGCTACATTTTTTCTATTCAAAAGTTTTTTTTGTTTTTAGATATATCATGTACTACAATATAAGATCAATATTAAAATTCATAATATTCCTTCAATCTTAAAGGAGTCGTAAAATAAAAATGTATTTGATTTATACTAGGCATTTTAACCTAATCTGTGGTACAGTAGAAATTCGAAGTGAAGGAAATATCTTGAAGAAAGTATCTTTGATTCGTGAAGAAGTATCTTGATGTTTTTGTATTTTTGATCTAATAATAAAACTTCTTGTAGCTATTTTTATTTCTGGAAGATAGGGCATATATGATACTATTTTATCTGTTTAACTTTTCCTGCTGTTTATGTTTGTTATTGAAAAAAATTCAAATAAGTAGATATCCGATAAAACTGCTTACTTTTTTATGTTTTCTTCATACAATAGTTTGAATTGTATTGCCAAACTTTTACGGCAGGCCACTGTAGACAATTTAAAACTTAAAACAAAATTAATTTTAGATGGTGAAGTGGAATGAAACTAAGGACAATGGGCCTGCCTATTTTACTAGGATACTATTTTATCTGTTTAACTTTTCCGATTGTTTATGTTTGTTATTGAAAAAATTCAAATGAGTACATTTTCAAAGTTATATCCGATAAAACTGCTCACTTTTTTATGTTTTCTTCGTACAAGAGTTTGAATTGTATTGCCTAACTTTTACGACAGGTTACTGTAGACAATTTAAAACTTAAACAAAATTAATTTTAGGTGGTGAAATGGAATGAAACTAAGGAGAATAGGCCTACCACCTCTGAAGAAAAAGCCCTGGCTGAAAAAGGGGAACAAACTTAGCATGAAGAAATATAGTGAAAAATTCATGGAAATTCCAGAGCTTCTTGAAGAAGTGAGGAGAAAGAATAGAGAGAGAAAGAAGCAGCAAGGAAATTCTTCTTGAAATGAAAAGGTATCAACGTTAACAATGGAAAAAGTGCTCAAGAACTTTCGAACTTATTTTTAATATCGATAGATATTAAAGAACAGAAAATTTTGTGTAATCAATCAATAAGGTAACCTCCTTTTAAGTCCAAATACATCACTATTGATGCACGTTAGGCCTCATCTACTTCTAGAGTTAATGGTGGTAGAAAAACAAGAAGAAAGAACACGGAAAAGCTAAAGCAAAAAATTAAAAATCCGGAAAAAATTATAAAGCGCTACAATAGAAAGTTCAAAAATACAGTACAAAAAGAAAGAATATAGATTTAAAAGTCAACTGAAAGTACACCATTAAAAATGTTAGAGCAACCCTAAGGGCATGTACACATGATAGCGTTGCATCGCGCGGTAGATGTACACATGCTTGACGCCACCCAGCGTTGACGCCGCGTTAATCTCAGCTGGGAACTCCTTAGTTTCGCTATGGAGGTCGAAGAGATAGCATGTCTTATGGTAAAAGCAATGATTCAGCTATTTCCAAGATTCGGTGATTTACAAGAAACTCATTGAGGGCACCTTAAACATTCCGGATTCAAAACCAATTTCAATTTTCGAAGTTACTCCTTTGCCTCATGTATTTGAAGCAGATGATGCATTTGGCCTATCCAAACATGTGCCCTTAGGTGGGGAAATTATTGACTCACTCCAAGAGAATTTTGAACTACAGACTTTCAAGAGCTCGCTGGTATATACGAGTAGAATCTACCTTTGCCATTTTGGCAAACAAATGGAGGATATTACATAGACCACTTAATGCAAGCATAGACCTTGCAAACACTTTCATACTGGCGTGCTGTGAACTGCACAATTATTTAAGTCAACGAGATGGATCTAGGTACGACGATTTACTTTACCGAGCCCCGTTTACGAACTTGAACGTTGAACATCCGATTCGGCCGAACATCTATGCTAAAGGAGTGAGAGACAGATTTGCACGTTACTTCATTCAAGAAGGAATATTACCATAGCATCATAAAATGGTTTTAACAGGAAATCTATCAATTAGATCGGTGAAAAGTGTTCTTAGTAAAATTAAATTTGTTAAATAAACTACAACACATTTTTTTGTCTTTGTATTTAGTTTATTTTGTAAGGTTGTGGTTGGTTCTTAATATGTACTATGTTTTATCCGTAAAAAATCAACACTTAAGAAAATTATATTGTTTAATGACAAAACTGACCGAACTTTGAAAGGTTTTCTTCGGAAAAAAATATCAACGAGTTCTAGCCAAGCAGATCTCTTCTTGATCCTGTTTTTGTATTCTAAACTCTCCATATTCCATATTGCAGGGCGATTTTTACACCTCCTCAATAAATAACTCGATGTCAAAAGAAGCCAAATTCCCCTTAATGATGCTGCAATAATATTATTAATACAACTGGTATTATCCACCAATATTGAAACACCTGAAAATCGTACGTATGACAGAGTCATGTGTACGTTTAGATATAGACCATGGCAACTTGAGGCGCGCGATATTGGCGCGCTTCACGAAGACATCCCGAGGCGCGCGCTGAAACAACCGTCCATTTCCAAATGCGCGTTGCATGTGTACACAATCCATTTGTTCTCATACATTTTAGCAACTCGCGTTGGAACGCGTGGTGTCAAACGCGCGATGCAACGCTATCATGTGTACATGCCCTAAGGGGAAAGTATTGTATGCAGAAGATTTAAATAAGTTATTGGTGTTTGCCAAAGTCCTAAAAAGTCAATTGAAAAAATGTTCTCTCTAAGAAACAAAATATGATATTTTGGTGAAATTGTGTTAGGATAAGTTATCAGAACGTACAAATTGTTGCAAAAGGTCTTAATGATAACTTGTAGAATATGTTTACACCATGGTCACTCCCCTGACAGGAAAAAACTTAAGAAAACAATCAAAGCCAGAAAAGGTATAAAGTCATTTTAGGAGCACGATGAAAACTCTAGGCAGTTACCTGGTAATACAGCTACCATGAAAAAAATTACGATGCAAAAACGAATCTTAAATGACTGCTTAAAAATTTGCATAGCAAATTTATTTCGAGTCCTAAGAATATAAGGCACTGAGCTTTGCTATATTTTGTAAACTAAGGCCATTTTGGATTATGAAACCCAACTGTTCTAAAAGAGACATTTACTTAGGTACAAAATCCATACAAACTTTTCTCTTGCTGTCGGAAAACTGCACCATTTGAATATTATTGGAGGAAATGCACCTTAAGAAGTCTTAAAAAGCTTCAAGGGTGAGCGGAAACTGGAAAAAAAAGGGTTTGGAAAAGAAGTGTAAATGTGAAAACAAAAACATTATTTTTAAATATTTTGAAGTGGATGATATCGTCAGTTACTATCAATAGATAGAACATAAAGTACAAATATATATTAGACGGGGGAAAAGATAAAAAAAAACTAGGAAAGACGAACTATTTACCATAAAAAAACATGTACTAATTATTAAGAAAGCTCTAAAAAAGTTTTCACGTCATATAAATAACATTAAGCATCAATACACATCTGTGAAGCGCATGAAGGAGATTATGTAAGACGATTAAATACTACTACATATGGAACTAGAGAGAATTAATAATTTAGCCTAAAGTACAATGAAGATATCCAGTCATTCTACTTTGGAGGCTTGCGTAACCAAGCGTCTCTCCTTACTTCCTTTCTTTACTTTAAGGAAAGAGACCAGCTTAAGAACAGATTACTGTGTACTATATCAGAATCCCGCAGATACGATAACGTAACAATGTATGCACTTTGTAAGACAGTGATAAAAAATTTGAAACCTGATTCGAAAAAGATGCACTTTTTCGATACTCCTTAAAATCAATATATAAAAAAATTAAAATGTTTGTTCTCGCAACATCTCATTCGTCTAAGCTCGCTCAAGTAATTAGTTTGCGACACTTCCTAGAAGCAGGCCATGGTAAAGGTGTAGGGAGGTGTTTGAAGAGAACAGCTGACAACATTGTAGCTAGAGGTAAAGAGATATACAGTTCTGTATGTATTGATTCACGAGATATCCAGTAGGTATTGATTGAACAGCTGCAAAAGAATTGTCCAGGCATAACAATATCCAATGGCACGGTCGTGTCACGTTGCCAAGTCCCACCCAACCAAGCAGTCGACGCGTGCCTATATAGACACGAAGCAGAATACGGCCAATTTTCACTTTTCAAAAGGGCTCAAATAGGCCATAATTAATTCGGAAATCGTTCAATCCGTTTAACTGGGTTAATAAGCACTAAAAATCACCAAACTTACTTTAAAAACCCTCAGTGAAGCAAAACGTATGCGTTCAAAAGTAGCCTAAAAAAGCTAGAAATATAGAAATGTAGTTTTCTACGCACAACAAGCATTTTTAGACAAGGCTACAGCCTTTATCACTGATGGGAATCACACGAAACTTCGCAGGAATCTTCGTATATGTACGTAGTGCAAACCTTTGTGTACAAAGTTAAAGTTAATTCACTTTAAATATAACAAAATGCATAAAATATAAGTTTTATAAAACAACATTGTTATCATTTCATAATTTTAAAAGGTAAACAAAACAGAAGACGTTCAATATGACAATTAAGAAGAGCAAAAACATCTGTTATCACATTTATTTAATTTGATCAGGTGACATTCTTAAATTGATTTGGCCAAGTTCAATCTACTAGCTTTCAATAAGCCAGTTTAATTATAATAGTTCTTTTAATTATAATGATCCTTATGAGTTTTCTGAAATATTATGTATCTTGGGTAATGCACACTAACTTCGCATGACTTCAACTTGGCAGTACACACAACGAGATTTCATCAGAAGCCCATTCGCTGGTGTCAGGTTATGTTCTTCCAATGGAAGTGAGGTGGTCCCGCCCTGAATGTGTTACGGGGGTGGCTGATTCAACGACCAATCTATTCTATGGCCGAATTTCCGGACTAGCCCAACTTTCTTGTGGAAAAACAAACATGGACGTAGCAATCGTGTAGTAAAATTTTTTATATTTGAATTTGTGCTTGAATCCATTTCCAATCTTGATGATTGTTAAATCGTCTATTGTGACCTCCATTGAAAATTATGGCTTAAACTCACCATTAAAAGATTTAGTAATGTTGAAAAGAAACGAGGGAAGCATGTTAAGTTCCCAGGCCGTAAAAAACCAACTGGGAGCTCCGTTTTCCGACAACCAACAACAAGACTGCGTAGAATTTTTAACTAGTCTTTTGTATTATACCAACTACTTCAGTTACAAGTTAGTCAAACAAAAATGCAATGTTGCCACTGCAACTATTTAACAGTAAAAATTGAAAATAATTTCATCCACCATATATGTATTCCCAATCACAAACCGGCTGGATAAGGAGCTAGCCCCACGGGCGTAAGCCAAATTTAGGCCTAGCCTGACGTAATGTGACAAACAATTCCAGGTTAGATTCCTAAAGAGTAGAGGAGGTTTTTTAGTGGGTAAACCCGTCTTTAGGGGAGCCCCACACTACAGGCTGGCCACCTGTGTGCGTAATGCATTTTTCCGCCTCTCCCTAAAAAAAAAAAAATTCCCAATCACCAACAGAAGAGAAAAACAAAATTTGAC
This sequence comes from Neoaliturus tenellus, assembly GCA_030545055.2. Taxonomy (NCBI): domain Eukaryota; kingdom Metazoa; phylum Arthropoda; class Insecta; order Hemiptera; family Cicadellidae; genus Neoaliturus; species Neoaliturus tenellus. The sequence goes on along the minus strand of CM061531.1, from coordinate 131,926,546 downwards.
GATTTATTTTACAATCAGATGAATACCTGGACACCAACTGAAGGTGTCCAGACACGGCATGAAGACGATTTCAAACTTCAAAATGCTATTTTCCACTTTGGAAATAACATGCATTCTGGACATTACAAGGCATACCTGAAAGAAAATACGAAGTGGATAGAAACTAATGACGATAATAAATGAAATGAGATGAGAGCCTTATGAAGCTAAAAACGTTTATGTACTTATCTTAAAAAAAAAAAATATATATATATATATAGATTGACTAAAGCTCTCTATGTAACCTTGAAACTTATGATTAAAACTATTTTCATACTATTACGTTATTATTTATTTGAAAACCGTACTTGGCCAGCAGATTTATGTATAAAGTTATGCCTTTATAGCCTAATAATGGTAACACATTTTTCTAATAGGAAAAGTTTGAATTTTTGTTCAGATCGATAAAACATCATGTATCTATCTGCTGGCCAAGTACGGTTTTCAAATAAATAATAACGTGTTTAAGAATGTTACTCAAACATTAAAGAATAATTTTAAATTGCTTATGAGCTATTCTAAATCCAATGTCATTGACTTGGAACAAATTTTTATATCATACATTTTTTGGACTTGGCAACCCTCTATAACATAGAGTGTTTTTGGGTGTGATTTCATTTCACTGCAGAAGACATTGTAATGAGTGATAACATTGAAGTTGTTACACCACAGTAGTGTTTAAATGATCACCGAGACTTCAGAACGTATTCTTTCCATTTATAAAATGTTAACTTTTGCAACTGATATAATTTGTTGAGTTAATGATGTTAATATGCATGGCATTTAACAATAACTGTTAACAAATTAGTTATATTATTAATTGGTATTTCTGTAACGATTTTGAAAGGCAGAAAAGGCTGGTTCCAACCTTTGAAAAAAGAAAACAAAAATATTACCGTAGTCATATGGAAGTAAGAACTCTTAATACCAGAAGGATGTAGACAGAGACAATTCCTCTTTCCGTACATGGATCATTAAGGTAATGTAAATACAATAAGCTTTCTGTTTCCATGGTTTTTAGCGATTTTACGAAACTTGCATTATTTAGACTTAAGTGAGACTTATCTATATAAGTACCGTCAAGCGGGGCTAATTTGAACGGAACTATTTGGAATAAAAGTATTAATAATATGAAAAGCATCGTAGGCCAGCAAATATAGCACAAAGGAACCATAACCTATCGAGCTAAAATGCCAATTAAGTTTAAACGAAACTCTTGAGTTTAATCAGATGAATTGTTTTAGTTGATAGACTTTGATTTGTGTGATATGAACAATTTTGATTAGACCAATAGAGCACTTTGTACATACTGCGGATAGCAGAGATATGTATATAACTTGACTTCCATATTTATTTTGTAATAATTTGCTCTAAATTTTATTTTATGAACGGATCGAAGAGGAGTGAAATCCTCACACATGACTGTTGGTCTTTCAGTGTAGTGACAAATCCCGATTTCATTGACCGAAGATTACGATCGCAAGAAGCCTCAGACCTACTTCAAACTTTCACAGTTGATTTTAGGCATAATTTTTAAGGTCAAGTTCGTTTCCGAAGTTATTCTGTTAAGTAATAAAGTAATGAGACGTAAATTAATTTCCCATAAGAAATGCATTGTGTGTGATATGATCATTCAAATTGTATACCTATTTATGTTAGAATTAATATTCATGTAGCCTATTGTAATTTATCGTATGTGGAAAATATGTATCTACGTATACTTTCTCTGACTAGCCCCACGTTGGGTGCCAATTATAATAGTTTCGTAGGCTAAATAAATATATCAATTATAAGGCTATTATAAATTTTACCCGTAGGCTATAATTGTTTTGCCCAGTATTTGTGTATCTCAGGGGTGGTTCTTTGCCGTAGGCAGGTTCTATATAAGTGTGATCGAATTTTGTATCACTACGTATAGTGTTCGGCCGCAGCACTTTCGTGCAGGCAAATGCCGTGTAAGATGCGTGTAAAGTGTTAGGGTCGCAGCGCCAGCGGACAGCCGGGGCAGGCAAATACCCTCGTTGGTATTGTTTTGTAAATGAGTGTCACTAATTGTAGTGTTCGGCCGCAGCACTTTCGTGCAGGCAAATGCCGTGTAAGATGCGTGTAAAGTGTTGGGGTCGCAGCGCCAGCGGACAGCCAGAGCAGGCAAGTACCCTTGTTGGTATAATGTTTGTGGGTGTGTGTGAGTGTAAATGTAACGAAATATTGTGCCTACGCTAATAACTTACCGTTACCCAAGGAATAATTAAACACTCAATACAATTTACTGACCTTTAATTGCCATTTTAAACAGTTAACACAACAAAAATTAATACAATATTTACAACTCAATCTTTCCTATTTCAATCGCAGAGCAAATGGTCTTAGACCCGCAGCGATTGGTGATCGGCCAGCGAAAGTCCAGGCTCGGAGACGGTGCCGCTTGTATACCGGTGTAGCTCGTCCGCAGCTGACAGCTGTTGCTGCTTACCGCCACCAGGCTAGTGCGTGTCGCCCAGCTGACTAGCAGTTGTCAGTCCCTTAACCTGTGAACTTAATTACACTATTTTACAATAAAACATTTTTATATTGCGTTCTTACTTACTTTCAACATATTAAAATGTATTATTTTGTCTCTGTAATTAATAAAGTTACTGATTAAACTGGTAATAATTGTTATTTCTTTGGTTATTGCGTAAATGGGTAACCTAACCTATAGGCCTACCGGTAAGTAAGCACGTTTGTTTACAACATAAATCTAAGCAAATTGAGTTTAAATAGTGAATGATAATATTTAATACATCTGTCTATTTCTAAACATAATATACATTAACTTCATATTTGGCAAATATACTATATTTACATTTATTTAGAAATTTCTGGGCTAAGCCTATATCACAGCATTCATTGGCCTAAATTGTAACATCTCAATGTCCCCTAATTTGAATAAAAAATTGAATATTTTTCAAATTTTTTATGAAAATTATTGTTCTTCTTTTTTTTACTATTTACATTATAAATCTTAAAGAATCCTACTGATATATACATTTTTAATCTTTACTCTTCAATATCCATGTATGTATTTGTAATATCTAAAATGTCCTGATCAATATCGATTGGTAATAATTTATATTCTTTTAACTGTGGCTCAAGCCAGTGAACCATCTCAACATCGATAATCATTTCATTGCAAATGTCTTGTAATTCCTTTTCCATATCATTTCCTTTGTTCACTTGTTTCACCAACTTTTTATTTTCTTCTTTCTTGACTTCACTTGTTTCTAATTTTTCTTTCTTCGCTTCTTCCTTTTTTGCTCCTTCTTTCTTTGCTTCACCTTCTTCTAATCTCTTTTTCTCCGCCTTTTTCTTTTACACTTCTCATGTAAGTTTGTTTACTTCACATTCCACTCTTTCAACTCTTCATTTTCCATCAGTTCTTCATACTCCTTCCATTCCATTCCCCAACCAATGTGTTCTTCTAACTGCTCCTTCATTTTCTGCCTCTCGATTCTTTTCCCTTTCTTCATGATACATTTTTCTTTCGTTGCAGGTAATTGTTCTTTCATCGGTATTATTTTTAGCTTTATGAACAATTTCTGCAAATATTCTATTCTTGTTGTTTTTTTCCACAATTTTTCTCCTCTTCCATGTTTTATTCCTCCTCTCTTAGTCATCTGGACGGGACAGACAGGATTAGGACAAAGAAAAGTTAGGCTCCTGTTACACTACGGTGGCCAGCCACGTCGCTGGCGACGTGGCCGGCCGCTGGCTACGTCGCTGATCACCTTCGTGGATGCTTCATGACGTTTTCAGTTGTAAAGATGCCAAGCACTGAACAGGCTAGTTGAGGCCTTCGCTTCCATACCCCCTCGTTGTATTCGCCAAATTAGATTGTATTTTACCAAGTGTCGAACGTTTAGGATATTCCCATAATAATTAAAATTAAAATTGTTAAGGATTTTAAAAGCTATTATACTGTAGTAAACGAATCGCCGGGAATTTGACGCCAAGCTTTGCCTCATCTCCCTAACGCAAAAAATATGAAATAAATAAGCTTAATAAAATAAATGACGATGTAGAATGAATAAGCTAAATAAAATATTTTGAAGATCATTGAAGTAATAAATAATTTCACTGAAACAAAAATTGGAAAACACGAACAAAAAGTTTGGAACCTGCCAAAGACCCCTTATTCACAAAAATACTATACTTTAGGAAATTAAAATGTATATTATGAAATAATTATTTATTATATAACTAGCTGTTGCCCGTCACGGCTTCGCCCGTGTTGAATTTGTTTTTTAATCTCTTTTAAGACCTACGAAATCTTCTTCTTTAAAATATACATTAAGATTAATCTATCTTCTTATTTCTATAAGGGTTTCGTCTGTTACGTCCCTTTTTCTCTCGACCTACTGAACCGATTTTTAAGATTGAGGTGTCATTTTAAAGCTTAGGATATACCGAAGTGACGAATTATAATAAAGAGGTCATATTGTTTCGGGCTTCACCCCCCTCGCCTTTGATTTATTTCTAGAGGGCGCTTTTATTGAGCGGAGCGAGCGAAGCGAGCGAAGCGAGCGAAGCTCCTATACTACACTCTGGCTTTTTATTTACAAGTACTCCTCCTGAACGGCTGGAGTGATCCTCACGAAATTTTGCTCGGTCATAGTAACCATCTGTGGGAAGGTATAAATCTGAAATGGTCCAAATCGGACATAAGGGTTCTGCCCTACGGCCCTTTAAAGTTACCATGTTATTTCAATAGGAAAAATATTTTATTTGGTTTGTTTACTGTGTGTTGATTATACAGCTGTCATTAGGATCAGATTTAACAGCAGACTGTTACTATCAGCTGTTTGTGAATACAGTAGTTTTATGTGAAATTGTTGTTTTGTTTATTTTAGTGGTTTGTTTACCTTTGTAAGTGAATGAAATGACACGTTTACGGAGAGGAAGTGCAAAATCTTGGACGACGCACCATTTAATATCTTGTAAACATATAATACCCCGTTGCAGCAAACCTGCGTAATCAAAAATTATTAGAGTATTGCAGACTTGTGGCGAGTAAGCGCAGCGAACAACCTAAATCTGGCGACGAGTGTGTGCAGCGAATGAGCCGACCCATAAGGTGAGTGAGCGCAGCGAACGAACTACATTGACGGCGAGTGAGCGTAGCGAACGAGCTGATCCAAATGGCGAGTGAGCGCAGCGAACGAGCTCACTTGAATTACCAATAAAACATTTGCTATTATTGATTATAAAATAGTCGCTCCGCTCAATATTGCAAGCAGACAACTGCATTGTATACCTAGTTTTTAGAGGGTTGACCAACTTTTAATGCAAGTTCTTTGATGTGAATTGTAATTTAACAGCTGATTATCTTCAGATGAATTTTAAAAGCCAGATAGTAAACAAAAATAGATCTCTGTCACTTTATAATCAACATTCACGTACTGTAGGTGAGTTTCACTCATACAGAATCATAAAATGCGCAATTTGCGCACAGACCACCTTGTATATTGAAATAGCATAAGCGGGGCAACTATGAGCAAAGAGGAACGATCATGTCAAATATTAACCCCGTAGGCCAAAGAGTAATTTTTAAGTCCAGTGGGTTGGAGCCCTAAAGGACTTTCCACGTCAAATTTTCACCCCGTAGGATCTATGATGACTTAAAGGTTCTGTGGAGTGGAGCCCAAAGGGAATTTGCTAAATCGTTTCCTAGTAAATGCCCATGAGTAAAGAGTAACGTCCATTTCAATTTCCAACCCCGTAGGCCGTAGAGTAATTTTCAAGTCCAGTGGGGCGGAGCCCTAAAGGGTTTCAAAAATTATATTTCCAAAACAGTTTCTTAGTGACTTCCTATGAGCAACGAGGTACATCAGTGTCAAATTTCAACCCCGTAGGCTCTCTAGAAGTTTCTAAGTCCTGAGGGGCGGAGCCCTTAAGGAGTTAAAAAACTATATATTCAAATCCGTTTCTAGGTGCCTGGTACCTTTGAGTAAAGAGAAATGTCCTCGTCAAATTTGAACCCGTAGGATCTATGGTAAACCAAAAGGTTCTGTGGGGCGGAGCCAAAAAAAATTCGCAAAATCGTTTCTTAGTTAATGCCCATGACCCAAGAGGAACATCAATGGCAAATTTAACCCAGTAGGCCATAGAGTATTTTTTAAGACCAGTGGGGTTTAACCCTAAAGGACTTCAAAAACTATATTTCCAAAACTGTATTGGTTCAATTTATATACACTAATACACAGAGCATATTTTAAGGGATTTCCACTGGGCGACAAGAACCTATATTCACCGGGGGGTCTGGGGGGTATGGAATACCCCCCAGGAGAAAGGGGGGTCCGGGGGCCCCCCCGGAAAATTTTTGCATAAATTAAAGGGTAAATCACAGATTTTTATGTATCTTTTAATGGATTTTCGTTCTTATTGGCTCGTAAATAGTCCATGTAATCTCACTTAATTAGGTATTCCAGAATATTGTAACATATCAAATATTTCCTCAAACTGCAATTTTTTTTTGCTTTAGAATTCTGAACATAAACGGAAAAGAAAAAAATTACAATTTTAAGCTATTTTTGGGAAGTACAGTATTTAGTTTGAAATAAATTAGATCCTGATGCTGGAAACGACTTAAAAATGTAAAGGGCTATTTAATCTTACATTTACGAGAGCATTGTACAATGTACAGTAATTTATACCTATTTATATTTATTTATATGTATGTACCTTCACTTGTGAGGTAGTAAATAACACAATTCTTTTGTTTTTTTTAATTGTTTTTTATTTCACACCAAAAACTAGCGTCAGGAAATACTTTAATACATCAAAACTTTTAAAAGTAATAAAATTACTTGGATTACAAAAATATTTTGATAAAAAATAGGAAAAGAGGAATTGAAGAATTTTTAGTTTAAAGGTTACTGTCCTTTGCAAAAAACTTTTTTACAAACTCTTGGTCTTGATAAAGTTCTGAGTCAGGCAGTTTTCTTCTTCTTTCTTTTTTATCTAAGAACCTCGCCACCGATGGCCTTGGGTCGAAAAAAGCAGTCCCAACTCCGTTGAGAGCGATGCGCATTCTAGAGTTGAGAGCTTCCCGTGACAGGCCAGATTGTTTGTTTGATTTTAAGGTCGTGTGTACTGACACTGCCCTTTCAGGACCTGCACTGTGTGGTGTCAGAGAAATGTACGACTGCACCAACTTCCTAAAGATTGAGTGAGGTTGAGATACCTTCAAAAAGTGGTACAACTTTCCAGTTGATGATGTCATACTAGATGATGCAGGGAGTTTTTCAGTGGCAAACAACTCTACAACGTCATCAGTGAAATCTGACATTTTGTCTTTACCAAACAGACCTTCAACGTCTGCACGAACAGCGTTCACAAGCTCAGTAGGATTTTTAGAATTTAATAATCCCTTAATCCTACTATATATTTCCTTCTGGTCGTCGGGAAGTCGTTGTAAGATAAACTCTTTGCAACTCATTACAACCTCTCTTCTTACTGCCGACCAGTCTCGCTTTGTTGAAACAAATTGATTTACGTGGCGTCTTCTAGGAAGATCTTCAATATCTGATTCATTTGTTTGAAGTTCTCTTGAGCCTTCTTTTTCCAACTTTTCTTCATATCCACCAGGATAAAAGTCTTCTTCCATCAAAGACAATGATTCGACAAATATTGTTTTAGATACTTCAATATCAGGGATTGTGACGAATGACCTCTGACAGTCTTTTTGCAGTTTTTCCATTCGTTTTAAAATATCCAGCATAAGACTGGTAAGTCGCTGTTGTTCGCCACCTGTCTCCCACAAACGTAGAAACCCACGTACTGTTGCTTTTTCAACTTTTGTGGATTGAGTGTTTTCTAGGACATTACTCCAATGTTGTTGCATCAATGGGAGGTTGTTCCAAACTGCTTTTGCTAAGTTGTTGAGGTGTTCTACGAACCGCACATCAAAGTGGGCTGGTAAGCGGTAGACAGTTTGCTTGGTCGACTCCGCCAGTTTTTCTAGTTCCTCAAAACGTAAAGCTGATGCTCTATAAAAAGTTCCCACGGCTTTTAAGTTTATCTTCCAGTGCTGAACTTCATTGACTGCAGATTCCAAGTCTGACATGGCTAGGTCAGATCGATGAGCCACACACCAAATACAAAGCAAGTCTCTTCCTAAGTACTCTTGCATACGAATCCATAGGCCACTGAATTTCCCTGTATTAGCACTTTCTCCATCTGTAGTCAATCCTGTCAACTTTTCTTTTGCTGTGTCACCAAGGTCTAAATTTTCCAATACAATCTTGACTGATTCCATTAGACCTTCTGCCCCTCGCAGACTCGATTTGCTTTCACCTAAAAACACAGATTTCATCTCGTTATCTTCTGAAATGAACCGAGCAGTTATGAACTTGTTATCAACTCCGTATTTGTCAACAGAGCCATCAACCTGAATGGCAAAACATTCTGAATTTTTTAACTGTGTGACCACATTTTCCATTATTACTTCCCCTACAACATCAAGCATCTCGCGATACATTACAGGGTTTCTGTACTGCAATAAAGCTGGAGAAGGATTGAGAGGAGAAAACTCGGATTCCAAACCATTGTCCTTGTAAGATGAAATTTGGGTGTCTGCGTGAATCTTGGTTAATGATCGTGACGGCCAAGAATGAGCAGAAAGAGTCATTGTACGACTGTCATTATATACATCCAATGCTAGTTCAATTAGCAGCTTTACTTTCTCTGCAGTGTAAGACTTGAGGGTTTTAACCCAAGGGTGCTTATCAGATTGTGCCATCCACTTTGTTTCCATTTCATTGAGGTTGACAGCTGCTTTGTGAGCTTCGCTGCTAAAATGGTCGACAATTCTTTCCAATTCCTTTTTTCCGTCACATCGGACACCATCAGCAATGGGCAAAGTGCCATTTTTTGAAAATTTGAGTGCTTCTTGAATATGTTTAGAGCAAATTTCACATTTTACACCAGAACGCTTGTTTCCTAATTTTACTTTTGCAAGAAAGTCGTAAGTTTTTAACAGCCAAGAAGAATCTAACTTGTTACCTTTATACCATTCAACACACTTATCTTTTTGTTGGGAATTTTTGTCTTGACTCTTAGGTATGGCGTTACCATGATTGGACGCTTCTATCTGTTGAAATTCAATTTGTTTATTTGAACTACTGCAACCTGGTTGATTATTGTCACTTAAAGTATTGATTGGGCTTGCAGTTTCATCTTCTTTACTTTTTTGATCGGTTTTTGAGCGTTTTTCTGATCCAAGACTAAAGAAATCCCGTATTGTTGTTCTCTTAGCCATGGCGTTTGGTCGAATTCTTACGAACTTAAGTCATCAAAGTTAGTAGCGTGTCATACACCTAAAATAAAGGAAATGAAATAGAAATTGGCTTAGGTTTAGTTTTAAAAGTAAATTGCTATATCTAAAAGTAGTGCATGGGCGTAGTTAGCGATGTTTTGATTAGGGGGCTTATGTTAAAGTCTAAAGAGGAAATTACGAAATAACAATTACTTACCTACCTATAATTAGGCTACTTGATTCGTACATATTTAGTTGATATTACTTTTTTAAAGGTCGCTGTACCGGTTAAGGTAGGTTGTGGTAAATATCACATTATATAGGAATTACAGGGTATTTGGACCCTTAGTATTTGTTTCCTGCCTCGCAAAAGACTTTATCGGGGGTGGCCATGATGTAAAGACTCTAGGGTGTGCTCACGCGCAGGTTGCTCCGCGAGCGGGAGTGAGGATGACGTCAGGTGCGAGTCACAGCGCCGCCCGGCAGTGTGTAGTTGTATTGTCTGACAGTGCGCGCATGTGTTTTTAATTCATGTTTAAAATTATTTCTTTGCTTTTTGTGCATAATATGGAGTGGTTTTAATAATGCCCAACTGTGCAGTGTTTGGGTGCTTAAATGGGAATAAATATTCAAAAGGGAAAGATATAAAATGTCATAGATTTCCAAAAAACGAAGATATTTCTAAACAGTGAGTGAATTTCTGTAGGTGTGATTATAACATAAACGTGAAAAAATACAAAAAGCTAAATCTATTTATCTATAAAATATTTGGACATTCCTGACTAAGGTTGTTAGCAGATTAACACTGGTCAGAACCATCGAAGTAAATAATACAACTGTAGAGTCTTTACATCATGAGGGGTGTCCATACATTAAACTCAAATTGTATATTGTTACTTATTACGGCATTTTCCTATCCGTCACTACTCAGGCATATAGGCTACTGGATTTTTGATAGTCAACAGAATAAACTATAACTATGACTTCATTTTGAGTTGCATATACAATTAAGTTATGGGTAAGAACAACCATACTTTGTTAGAACTAACATTTAGGCCTACATTGTTTCAGTATTCCAGCAACCAACCGTCATCTATTATAGTCTGGCACTACTCAGGTCTGATAGCCTAGAGTTTACAGTGGAAATAGCTCTTATTTTTGTTCTAAATTCTAAATAATTAGGCTACGTTTTATTACATTTACCACAATATGAAGAATATTATTCAAATAAACGTTTAATCCACAAGTGTTTTAATGTTTGCGCCAACAAAAAATATGTAGATTAATTTAGTATCATATTATCTAACTATTATTGCTTTCAATCAATACTTTGTAATCTACTTTATTCTGTTTAGCCTATTAGCATTCGGAGTATCAATACTTTAAACTAAAATTGCATAGCTTATTATTACAAACTTGCTCGATGTCGAGCAACAGGCTACCTAGTGAGGAATAATTATTCCCAGATTTCTCTTTTGTTGAAAAACAACATTCTAAATTCGTGATATTCACCAATACAGAGCCTGAGACAAGATGAAACACTGATTAATTTACTACTAACCAACCATAACATAAAAATCATCATTGATCGGCATTATTAAATTCTTAACAGAATTTTAAAATCCACTTACCGTTCACGACGTGACGTAGAGTTTGTAGCTATTTCCTACCCTACCCGAAACGACAAAGGAACTCTTACTTTAGTTAGATCAACTCACTACTACGCTACACAGATAGTTAAAATTGCATAAAAACAATCACTCTTGCCACTTTTGGTACATTTGAGAAAGTAAACTGGCAAAACGTACACTAGTACAGGCCATTGCACGAGACGTGAGCGTGAGACAGTCCGCGCATGGGGGAGGGGAGCAAGAGGGCTGGGAGGGGTATGGAGTAGGAGTGGGAGGGGCGGCCGACGGTGTACTAGCCTGGCAGCGCACATTTACCAAATTGTCCTAGCTTTGATTTCGCTAACAAAATAACCATTAAATATGTTAGACAAACAAAAAAGTAATAATACAATACAGCTCAACCATCATTAACAGTAACCATAAACAGTTATTGATAATCACTTGATTTAAATTCAATGTTTCACTGACTATTATTGAGTCAATGTTTTTAGGATGTTTTTAGCGATCGGCACCTGACAAGAGCTAACAGCTGACTAGCGGTGCTGCACTCTAGCGGCGAGTGGGCGAGCATGCGCAATAGCCTCTTTTGCTCCCGCGCATCTGGTACACTGTCTCACGTCTCGTGCAACCAACTGTACAGTACAGTTAAAGTTATGTCCACTTCACTTGTCACACCGATGCTCTCATTCGGAACTAAAACAAAAACAAACAAAAAACATACCCATTGGCATTGGCTGTGGACGGTGTCCGCTGTCGTGGTAAGGAAGAGAGGGGACGAGGGTTGATTCAAGTAGCAACATGAAAATCAGTACAGACCGCGTCGCTCTCTGCCGCACACACGCACGCGTACTTCCTGCTGCCTATCTGCCAACCAGCTCCCCCCCTCCCCGCCTCTCTCTATCCCTGACTTATTTTAAGTCAGAAATCGCAGTTTCATTCTTAACTTGCGTGTTTATTAAACGAAAACTGAGATGTATTAAAATATTTACTCAATGTTGTTTTTTAAATAATTTTAAAATTCCGATAAATATAAAATGTGAATTATTAAAAAATATAAATTTGCCGGCACCACCCATCGCCACTGGGCGACAAAATCTCAGCACTGGGCGACACAAGTGTCGCCCAGTTAACATGTTATTTTATGCCCTGCTAATACATGAAGCAAATCACACCCCATTATTTTAAACATTTACTTTCATTATTATATCTTTACATTATTTGTATTTCAACTCACATGTCATTGTTTATAACATTCTTTATTCTTGTTTTGAATATACCTCCATCTCATCTCTCTTTTCAAGGTCTTAATTTCTTTTTAATAGTTTACCTCAGGTCCTTAGAGGATTTTTATTAGTTCCTCTCCAGTATCTAGTATTTAGTGAATACCTATGAAAAAAGATGATCGTCTATGCAAAAAAAATGACCATGTAAGCTCTATAGTAGTTTTGAGGATATTTGGGGCAGAGCCCTGAAGGAAATGTGTAAACAACTTTTTATTGAGCACCTATGACCAAAGAGATTCCAAATTTCAACCCCGCAGGCCCTATATAGTTTATAGATTCGTTGTTTCTTTTAATTCGTATTGTAATTGGCATTAATTGTAACATTATATTGAAATTTCGAAGACATGTGGGGTGGAGCCCTGAAGGGATTTTTGTGAAAGCGTTTGAGCACCTATGAGCAAAGAGGAGTCCATGCCAAAATTCAACACTGTAGGCCCCAAAAGTAATTTTTTGTCCCGTGGGGCGAAGCCCTAAAGATGCTTTACAAAAGCGATTCTTAGTGAGCACCTATGGGCAAAGTGTATCTTCCATTTCAAATTTCAACCCTTTAGATCATCTGGCTTTTCATACTCGTTGTTCCCTAGATTCATATTGGCCATAAGAATAACATTAGACCAAAATTGAAATCGTGTGTGGCAGAGCCCTGATAAATTTGGCAAAACACTTTCGTAGTGAGCACGTACATATATGAGCAGAGAGGAACGTCCACGTCAAATTTCATCATCATAGATCCTATAGTTTTTCAGATTCGTTGTTTCCTAGATTCAAACTAAAAATTAGCTATGAATAACATTAGATAGAAATTTTGAAACCTATGTGGCGGAGCCCTGATGGAATTTTGCAAAACCTTTTCTTAGTGAGCATCTATGATCAAAGAAGAAAACCCATGCCAAATTTTAACATCGTAGGTCCTATAGTTTTTCAGATTCGTTGTGGCCTTGATTTGTATAAAATATCGGACAAAAGAATAATATTAAATGTAAATTTTGAAGTCCTGTGGGGTAGAGACCTGAAAGAATTTCGTAAAACCGTTTCTTAGTGAGCATTTTTTAACACAGAGGAACGTCCATGGCTAATTTCAACCCCCTATACCCTATGGTTGTAAAGATTCGATGATACTGTATGAGTGGTATTTGACAAAGTAGAATAAACCGAACCTAACCTAAACTCTAACTCTAAATATTTTTACACCAGTTAAATTGTTTACAAAGATGGAAATATTGTCATATGGTTATGTCATCCTTTAAATGTATCATTTCGCTAACAGCTGATAGCTTTGAATCTTCAACAGATAATTACATCAAATATTTGAAGTCGTGTGGGGCGGAGCCCTGAAGGAATTTCGCAAAACCATTTCTTAGTGAGCACCTATAGGCAAAGAGGAACATCCATTCCAAATTTCAACCCTGTAGGTCCTATAGTTTTGGAGATTCGTTGTTTCCTAGATTCGTATTTTAAGTGCTCCATAAGAATAACATTGTAATGAAATTTTGAAGTCGTGTGGGGCGAAGCCCTGCAGGAATTTCGTAAAACCGTTTCTTAGTGAGCATCAATGGGTAGAAAGGAACGTCTATACCAAATTTCTAAACTTCAGGTTGGCTAGTTTTGGAGATTCCTTGTTGCTTTGATTTGTGTTAAAAATCCCCCATAAGAATAACATTGTAACGAAATTTTCAAGTCGTGTGGGGCGGAGCCCTGGCGGAATTTTGCAAAACCGTTTCTTAGTGAGCGTTTTTTAGCAAAGATGAACGTACATGCCAAGTTTTAACCCTCTAGACCTTATAGTTTTGGAGATACTCTGATACGTGAGTGAGTGGTATTTGACAAATATATAGTAGATTATTCTAGTCACTTCCCTTAAATTATGTTGAAGTTACAGGCATCAAGTTCAGTGAATGCAAAATTCGAACTTCAAATACAATATTACTGTAGTTACATTTATGTCACTAATTCCCAAACAATCTATACTCTAACAGTATATGTAACAGAGAAATCCCTCCATATTCAACAGGTAAAAGAAAAACACATAATATTAGCTGGCAATAATGATAATTTTTTAAGTTAAAATTTTAAGAGTGTTAAAGTTCTAAAAATAGTGAATTTTCTTTAATATCACGGTCAAGCTAAGTTGATACAAAACTTCAAGCTTATGGAGAAGCAAAATTCAAAATTCAGCTTCAACAGCTATACTAACAACAGCTAGCAGAATAATAAGAGTTTTTGGCGATTTCGCCCTTCCCTCATAACACCGACGAATGTATAGTGATGGTTGCACATACCAGAACAGATGTGCTAATTTATCAAATACATTGTTACACCTGGCTGTAAAACATAAAGTTATAATTGAACAAAAGTTTTTGGAAAAAGGTCATACCTTTATGGAATGTGACTCTATGCATTCGGTAATAGAAAGGCATCTTAGGAATAAAGATGTAAATGTTCCAGCAGATTACATCACTATCTGTAGAAATGCTAGAAAAAAATCCAAAACCATATGAAATACCGGTAACTTACTTTTTTATTTATTATTATTATTTTTTAAATCACACAATATTACATTTCTTTCCAGAATACCGGTAGAGGCAGCTGAGCCTGCCTTTCCATGAATTGGCGAGAAATATGCAGAGAGCTCGAAGTACACCGTTGGGCCCTATTCCACAATGTCTTCAAAATTATTACTAATTCGCGGTTCTGGAGGCCAATTAGCGATTCTCAAAAACAATAAGTGATAGAGACTTTTACAGGGCAACCCTAATTGACGGCGTAGGGGACACAGCTGTAGTGTTTGTGTCGCGTACAATTAGTGACCATCTGCATGAAGCAACTCATGCTCATGCAGATGTAGTGATGGCAAACAAAAATCGATTTTTTGGAAAAATCGATTTTTTGCTTTTGATACATCGATTTTTCGACATCGATTTTTTCAAGTCGATATTTTTCCGAAATCGATTTTTCTCACTAAAAATATCGATTTTAAAATCGGTTTTGGTGAATACTGCTATGGACCATGGAGGTTGAGAATTAACGCTTCTATATAGGAAAAAACGGAAATGTGTATCATTTTCTTGGTTGGCAACACTGAGAGCGCTAATCCCACTTGACTACTCCACTCTTCTTCCAATTTCAAATATTCCAATGTCCTTGCTTTTTGCTTTTGTTAGTTTGCACCTGCCCTGCCCTGCGTTCTTCTATTTGTTTACTTACATTGATGACTGACAGACGCCATTCCTACAAACTGTTCCGTCCGTCGTCCGTCCCTCATAGTGTTGAGTTGTTTTGTTATTTGTTGTTTACCTTAGCCATTGAAGATAATTAACATTGGTAGTAGTACTACATTAGTAGTAGTACTGGTCGGAAGTGAAAGGCAAAATTTGATAACCTATAAAAACAAAATTTTCATCAATATATTGCTGAAATCCTCTATTTTCTTCACAATCACATGTTATTTATTTTAATGGGTACAGCGTAAAAGGTAGTTACACTGCCAATATTAATTAGATCCACAATAATTAATAACAATTATTAAATATTTTCCAATATACAGAATTTTTAAAACTTTGTCAAAACAAAGACAGCTGTGATAGGGGATATTGTTGTTTGAGAAGTGATACTTTTGTCATCAGGGACCGGGAGAGATGGCAGCCCTGTTAGGTGTAATGGTGTAATGTAATTCTTATTTAGCTTTAGTCCTTTTCATTCATACGAATGATAGAACCTAACCTCAATCTTCTGTGTTTACACCTAAATTGAGCGTAACGATTTTCGTTGCTATGTATTTTATCTGTTGTCCAAGTCTACACATTAAAGAAATTTATATTTAAGTTTTTGCCGTTTATAATTTCATTTCCTGGTGCATTTTTGACTTTTATATTATATTTTACGGCATCGATTTAAAAAAATCGATTTTTTGTAAAAATCGATTTTTTTCACCTCGATATTTAATCGGAATCGATTTTGCTCTTTCGATACATCGATATATCGAAAAATAGATTTTTCGGTAAATTTTGCCATCACTATGCAGATGGCACTTTTAAAGTAGTCCTTAATACACCCAGAGCCTACCAACTTCTAACAATCTCTGTCATTCTCTTTGTCCATGTAAGTTAAATAATAAAAACGAGTAATGTTTTGTAGGTATTTAAGAGCTAGGTTAAACTCGTTATATATATAAATCTCTTAACTTATTTCCATGAAAACAAAGTAAACTTTTTTAATCCCTAAAGATATTATGCAGTATTTCCCTGTCCTTTCTAATTTATTTGGAAGGTTTTGGGCATGTTTTGAGCTTAAAGCAGTCAATAAAATTACCCACATCAAAACGCAAAATGTAACCAACTGGCATTACGAAATTCTGAATTGGCACACCAGTTGGTTTGAAAGACCAAGGCTCCCTCCGGGTTGAATCTGAGATAGTTAATATCTAAATAATTGGGACTCAACACATCTGATTTATTTCATTTCTAATTGCCTGTTTAAAATTTTAGTAAAAACAAATGAATTGTGCATAGCCCAAAATCATATGTTAATGTTTGTTTATTTATTTATTTGTTGTTTGTTTATTATTCAAATTCATTCTTTCTACCTTCTGTGCTTGAAAACGTTTGTATTAAAAACGAAAATTAGCAAAAACTTTCTCATTCATTCATTTTTCTATTTTATTAATTTTTAAGTATATATATACATATATAAATATATACATATATAAATATATACATATATATATATATATATATATATATATATATATATATATATTTTAATGACTATTATTTTTGGTCTCTGGGCACCTAAAAACGAAAAAGTAACATGGTCCCGCTCTTAGGTCTTACCATGAGACCTACGGTAATAGCTTATTCCCTATGGGAAATTCGCTAAAATTTTGTAATTCACTGGTGTTCATTGATTTCAGCCTATTCCAGTACTGTCGGCCTTAATAGAACGCAAAACCGAACGGTTATACAACCTGGTTTTTACCTACTTTAAACGGCAATTTCCACAGTGGGAGCCGCAATGCTTCACGACAGATTTTGACAATGCTTTACAAAACGTAATTCGTGCCACCTGGCCAGCTGCACCTGCTGTTGGATGTTAGTTCCATTCAGCAAACGTATGTAAATAGTGTAATTAATCACCACGTTTTTTAAATTGTAAATTCAACATTAATAATATTAATGTTCTTTCACCTATTTTTCCAATTCCATTTATGTATGTTGTGCCGTGTCAGTATGACGGCACGATCCGTTGTGTTTTGTTGCGCCGCGGTTGGTAGTCCTGGGTTGATGAGGGGGAGAGGGGATGGGGCGAGTTGCCAGATTCTGGAAACCTGTCTTTCTCTCTCTCGCCTCTGATCGTTCTTTTTAATGTTGTTCGCCAGCCTGTCAACTACTTTGAAAACACCTCAATGTCGATGTCGGCGTTCTTCGCAATGATCATGTTTTCAGTTCAGTCTTAAATTGTTAATTCTTCATCATGATCGTGTGATTTTCTGCTGACACCGAATGCCAGGTATGTAGTGAGCAAAGTTATCACTGGAAATTAAAAATATTAAAGTTTAAAGGATAGTTGGCGGTTTTGAACAGGTGGCCAGCCGGCACAAAATAATATTTAATGTCTTCATAAATGTCAAACGTTATTTCTTAATCTCAGAATAATAAATGTGTCATGTGTGTAGTTTTATTTGTTTGTTAATATGTTTTGAAAAAGGGATAATGTAAATTTATATCAAATTTGAGGTGATGAAACATTGTCACCGACAGGTTTAATTCATGTCGTGGTTGGTATGCCAGGAACACGTGGGAAGACGTAGATTAAAGTCTGTATTTCACTTTGATTTTAATTTTCTTCAACAGATTATTTCAATGTAGTTTGCAAAATACAAAAAGGTCATGAAATAAAATAAATCTGGGTTTGAAAGCCAATCTGAGAAAAGATACCAAGCAAGGCCTAGGCCCAAAGTGTAATTAGTTTTATTTGATTTATTGCCAAATCTATGTTCAGCTATCTTGTGTATGTAGTTATAGCCTATTAAGAAGTAATAATGTAACAATGAAAATTGCACATAATTGTCAAAGGCTAGGTCTGACCCATTTCAAAAATTGTCATAAGTTACGAGGTTAGTCAAGAGTCTCAAACGAATTTTAAGAATAACTTAGAGTGTCATATTATAGAATGATTTAAATAAAATGCTGTTATGTATTTTTTAATGCTACCGGTCAAGGATGATGTAGGCTATATAAACTGCCCATATTGATTTATTGATTTAGGCCTATTACATTTAGCATTTTAAGAAGTTATGCGGCCTGTATTCTTTTAAAGGGCTCCTGACCTTATTCCAAGAGAAAACTCCGATGACCTGAGAATGACCTACCCGTAGACCCACTTCCGACATGTGACCTCGAGCGAGAGACACTTGGACCCACTCCGGCGGGCATGGGCTGCTGGATGGCTGTACACTGCTGGGACTGCTAGCCTACTGGCATCCGAACTCCGCTGGCTTCCACACCCACATACCTTGCTAACATCAGCTAATCAGGTGCTCTCAACCTTTTTCATCACATAATAAGCAATAGTCTACTGTCATCAGATAACCAAGTCACCAGAAATCATAGTAAACTCTTCAATATTTTTTTTTAAACTTCAATTTTGGACTGTTTCAAAACTATCAAACCTCAGCATTTTGAGACTGTGAAATGGACTATGTAAATTTTCCACTATGCCAATGTCGTGTCCCACCGGTAGTGAGCCAAGAAGTTTTACTTTCACACATTCTTAACTATTATCTCAAGTGTCGGAGTGGGGAACAAAACCAATGGCCTAGTTTCATGTAAAAATAAATTGCCTACTCAACGTTAGTACTTATGTCAATGGAATAGTAAATGAATAAAACTGTTGTAACTTAGCTTTAATTTAAGTGAAGGCAAACGCCTTTTTCAATACTGTTGCAGTTTCGGCCAAACAATGTTCTAAATTCCCTTTCGGAAACACCGGTGCAAAATTCCGCAACGCAAAAATTCATCATTTCCACTTGTAATCCACTACAGTATAAATCTGTTTAAGCTTTTGTTTCTTTCAAACCAAAGGTAGCCAACTGTATTAATTGTAATGTGTGTTCTATTTATTTGTGTTAATTGTATAGTCTGTGTAAAAATAATGTTTCAGTTTAAAAAAACAAACCTAAATGATTTCATAGTAGATATTTATTGTCTTAGTGTGTTGTATAATTTAAGCCAGTAATTTCCAAGGCTACCTCTAATTGAAACTTAAAACTAAAAGTTAAAGAAAAAATGGTTTCAAGCAGTATGTGTTAAGGATATAATATGTACATAGCCTAAATTGTTGAAAATAAATCTTCTCTTGTTTCAAATTTGTGTGTTGTCTTTTGTATACCATGTCCAAACTCTGAGAACACTGGGTTGAGCTTTCAGTGCGGTTCAATATGTTTACGCTTTCTGTTAGAATAACCTAAAACGCTACATAGTACCTACATTAAGGCGCAAGTCCTGGACAATGGCGATCTTTTTATTTTGGGGCTATACTGGATACCAAAAACACCGATGTTGTCGTTTGATTTATTTATATAGTTTTAGCGTATGTCTTGACTTACAAAATCATTGATGTAGGTAGGGCCTATAGGTATTTGTTAATTAACCTTTTGTTAAGGTGTTGTTTGCTCAATATTAACCACTAAATCACTTTCCACATGTTGATTGCCATTCTACCCACTTTCCAGACGTTTCTATGGAAACCATTGTTATCTATAAAAATAGGCCAAGTAACTATTTTTATTGGTGATGTATGAGCTTATAATGACCGATTGAACTTAGGCCGCTATTAGCCGTGAGCAACTCGGTGGGCAACTCGGCGGGCAACCGATTGCCGGTGTTGTAGCGGGGCATTGAATCAGATGGGAGCCATTAGCCGTGAGCGATCGGTTGCTCAACTGAAAAAAGTTGTCCGTGCAGTTGCCGGGCGTGTCAGGCCCCGGCAACTGCGCGAGCAACCGTTTGAGTCTCCCTGCCGTCGGGGGGCATTGGAGTATATTGCGCATATTAGCCGTAGGCAACCAGTGGGGAAACTTTTTGGGCAACTGACGGCGTGCGCATGCGCTACACCGATCTGTGTACCTGCTCAGTTTCATCTGTCATTCGTGTCTGACGCATGTGAAGTTGTGCTGTTCGTTATTTAAGTTGATATTAGTGTTGTAATTAATAGTTTTATTATTATTAGTGCAGTTATCATTAGTTTAACCATGGCTAGTGAACAAATTACCCTGGAAGGTGTTAGTGAAGAGACTGAAAACATTGACAGAGTTGTAGAAACTGTGACTAGGCCTACTGCAGCAAAGAATGACAAAGGGACTGAAAAAGGAACGGGAAAAGGAAAGAAAGTTGTTAGTGAGAAGAGGAACGATGAGAAAATTAAGGAGTTAACACAGTTAATTGAGAATAAAATCAACACTGAAGACCTAATTTATGAGATCGAGAAAAAGGCATGCAAACTTCTAAGTCTGTAAACTTCCCACTGGCATCTTTTCCTTTATAGTAATGCAATAAGTTATTTTTATCTTCCGTAACATTGGGAATAGAGTTGTAAGTTGTAAAATCCAACAGTGCCGCTTCCCAAAATCTTCCTTCTTGCAAGCGTAACGCTGGAAAAAGGATACTTCGCAAAGTGGACGATTTTCCTGTTAATGATACCGTATAGGAAGACATCTCAATTGTGACTGATACTTTTAGCTAGGAATTCCAAACATAAATGGCCGCATATTAAAGTGTTATCAGGTTGTTCTCTTTTATAGTTGTAATATATGTTTTTAGCAGATTTAAAGTAATGCTCGAGTTCTTTAGGTGGTGGTAAATTGCCAAAACTATCAAAGTAATAAATATTATCACCTAATTTCTTATAACAAACCCAATGAGTGCCAGGACCTTCTGAATTGTCTAAATTTACAATGCCGGTTTCGTTTTTCCACATTTTAACTGGTAATTCATCTTTCATAAAGACACCACGAAAAAAAGGTATTTTTAAACATGAAATGTATTTAAATAATTCAATATTTGTTAACGCTTTATGTGGTATTACTAATTGATTTCTTTTATTTAATATGCACGATACGGTCTTAGGTATAGACCTGCCCCGTTTTTTACCATTGACCATACTGTTGGTTTTTTGCTACCCTTTCTGGTGGAACGTTGTTTTCTTCTAATATTTCCTCCATGTTTTGTCTTGGTTGAACTTTTTTTACCCCTACTCCTCCTTTTTCCACCTCCTACTGCTGTTTTAGCCTTCATACCTGCTGTTACCGCTAAAGCCGCTGCTTTTTCTGCAATACTAGCGTCACTAGACTTTACTCGTTGCCAAGCTATATCCGCGAGCTTTTTATCAGCTATTGATCTATTTTTTGTATCGCTAAATGTTGAATATGCTATATCGTGTTCTTTACAAGCCTGATCTAACTTATTTATGCCTGGATCGCCTCTTTCCAGTCGTTTTTTCAATTTAGTTCCTGGTCCGCAATACTGATAACCTCCCGGTATGTGAAATTCGTATGGTAAAGCGTCTATTGCTCTATTTACGACAGATCCTACTTTAATTCGATTTAAAGCTTTACTTAACAGAGAAACCGCTGTGGACGTGATCCCACCTCCTTTCCTTACAGTGTCTCGATATGGACTGATGTACTGGAACGTCATTATAGTCCTTTTATAATCGCAATGTACAACTCATGTGTTAACTCTATGACGAGTTGGACATAAATGAAGTTGTTTATTGTGTTCTTTTATTAAATATCAATATCACCCCAATCTGATGATCTAAACTTTTGCGTATTAGGGTTAGTAAAGTATTTATTAAAAATTTCCCGTTTAATCCAATTACCTCTCTCGGATTCAGACACCCAATTACCATGTGTACGGGTTCCAATAAGATTGTATATATCAAATAATGCATTTCCTAAAACTTTAACAAGAAAATTAACAGTGACAGCATTATCCACATGTTCAGGGTCTTTAAGGTCTGTTATACGTTTATTATTACAAGTATACACTTTACTATCCATTTGTGATGTTGTGATAGCCTGTCCTACAGTTGCAGCATCATTTGGATCACTTCCTTGTTTTAAATTACCTATTTTCTTATCATTTGCATTAAAAACATCACCACTTGGTTTATCTAATATCAAAGATTGACTAACTACAACACAATCGAAATCTTCGGTACCAGGAAATACATTACGTATTTGTTTTTTAAATCTACATATGTAAGGTTCGGTAATATTATATGGATTAGAATGTATAGTTTGTGCTAAAACTGGAACATCAAATAATTCTGTACCCATATCTACATTTGTTAATTTCTTTCCTTTACCATCCCAAACATTATTGTTTTGTTCAAGTAATGTAAACTTTTCATTTCCCTGTACAAACACATCCCCCTGCCGTGATACCACTTGGTCTTGTTTTACAAATCCTGTTGTTTCTTGTTTTAAAGTCTCTTTCATTTGACCAACTGTTGCACCATCTGATGGTGCTGAACCATCTTTTACATTAGCCAAACAATTACCAAGACAATCAATAACTCCCACATCATGTATGACACAATGATCTTTTATATATTTGAGGTTTACAGCATCATTTTCATTTTTTGGATAACCTATATCGTTAATAACAAATTTATAAAAAGAAAATCCATCTTTTGTCTTTTCAGGTATCAAGGAATGTAAATAGCGTCTATTTACGCTGTCTTTTGCATCTTTAGGGTCATCTACGTTGGATATACGTTTATTGTTAGCACTATACGTTTTTCCATTGAATTTTAACGTATTTTTTAATTCAGATGACAAATAACCTTTGTTTATTGCATCACCGTTTTGGTTTGGTTTACCAACGTTGATAATTCTATGATCTTCTGCGTCATATGTGTTATTGTGTAGTCTTAATGTTGGTGATATCTTTTCCTTTAATATTTTTAAATTTACTGCATCGTTTTCGTCCGTGGGATCTTTTATGTTTTTTAACCTTTTATTACTAATATCATAATCTCCTTCAGGTGTTTGTGGTAAACCAGCACCTCTTTTTAAGTTATTCGCGTAATATAATCCATCCGAGGAATACCGTCCGAACTTGTCAACACTCATGGTGCAACAGATTAGCATTTTAGGGAGTAACGCATTTTTATGAGATTACCCCTCGGTTTCTAAGTTCATCCACTAAAGCCACCCATTCGTTTTCCAATCCAGTATGACCCGCTTCTTTGGCTTCATGTATTAGTTTCATTCTATCCACCAATTTATTGATATTATTGTAATAAATTACGTTTGTATTGTATAGTTTCTTCATCAATCCTTTACCGGTGACTGATTTGCTTCTTTTCCTCGGTTCTGGGGAACTTATGTCTAAAGTGGATGCTACAAATCTTCTTTTTACAGGTTTTCTTCTTATAATTGGTATTATTTTGGAAACAAATTCTCTATATTTTACAGATTTATTTCGAAATATTGGAGCATCAGGTAAATAATTTCTTCTATATGCATTAGTTTGTTCCAAAATTTTACTATACACTTCCAAATCATCATCTTTTACCAATGCATGTAAAGGTTTATTTTCAAATAATAATTCAAATAATCCCCTCGTCCCTTTATATATTTGATCACCTACGTGAATATTATCATGTTCATCGACATCTAATTTGCTATTACCAACCATTACACCTTCTTTGGACATTCTTGCTCCATAACTGTGGTATTTTTTAGTAGAATTAGTTCCAATTAACAGTTTTAACAAGTATTTTCTTCCTAAAGGTCCTTTCGTATGAATATTTTCACCCAATAAGCTTATGTTTGATGGTTCTCCTTCTGTTTTTTCTTCTTCACTCGCTATAGATACCACTTCTTCTTCACTACCAGCATATACATCTTCTCTTTCTGCCGTTGTATCACTAAATATGGAGGCTTCCGGGTCCTCATCGCTAATATCTTCTGATATTACACTTTCCCTTTCATATTCTGTTATTGGAGCAATAATATCACCTTGAAAAGAAGGTTTAGTCAATTTTTTGTTCAATTGTTTCAAAGGCTCTGTAATAGGTTTAAAAGTAGATTCGAGAAATTTCTCCCTTTCGCTGATACCTAACTTTAACGCTCTGTTTTTAGCCCGAATGGAATCACTAAGTGATTTAATTTCCTTTACTAACTTTTCTTGGTTAACCATGTTTGTAGCAAGACGTGCTGTACAAGAATGATTGTGTGATATAGTGGTTAGTGAATTAATATAAATTTATCGAAACCTATCCTGTATCGGCCGTTATTTAGTGGTTGTTCCTTTATAATTGTCAAAAATCCATAATTTTCAGCCCAAGCCTTACCACATATGTCTTTAAACCGTTCACATGACATATCCGCATTGACATGATCGTAATATATGTGTTTTAAGTTGGTTTCATCCTGTTTGAATACAATTAACACATTTGCGTTATCTCTTATCAATTGTTTTGGTATTTTACTATAATTCTGACCTATGTAAATGCTATCTATATTGTTATGTCGCCCCATAGCGAAATAGCTCCTGATAGTGTTTTGGTTTTCACAGGATATATCATCAAATATAAAAACTGAAAATGGTTTAGCTTCATGCGGTTGCATTACACTTTCACTTGCATCAAACTTGTAATATTTCACTTCTGGAACATTATTAAATATTTTTTCTAATAATTGGTATTTGGGTTGTTGTAATGATTTAGAAAAGACATACAAGTTATTGAAACGCAATCCTTTTGGGTTTGTAATCAAATTGAATACCACATTTGTTTTACCACAATTGGATGGACCGGTTACAAGACAACGCACCGTGTTTGGTAACAAAACACCATGTTTGCCGCTGTTTAATTCCGAATTGTCCACCGTGAGTTCATCAATATTATTAATAGTAAAACTATCCTTTTGCTGTATTATCTCCATCCTTTGTAAAGGTTAAACCTAAAATGATGCTCCATCATTATATGAGATCCTTTTTAGGTATCCAAGAATCTTCACTCTTATTAAATCCTAACCATCGCACTTTAACTTTATCTTTTTTCCGTTGCAACACCTTTTCAACGAGATATACATCACCTACTGTGGATTTTAACATTTCATGTCCATAAAACCCTCCTTCGAGCAATTGTCCTTTATTATCTTTTAAAATGTAAGTTTCTGGTACTGTAGGTTGCACCTTAAATACGGTAAAAACCTCATTTGTCCAATTAGGCAGATATCTTTTACTGAATACACCTT
Organism: Neoaliturus tenellus; assembly: GCA_030545055.2. Taxonomy (NCBI): domain Eukaryota; kingdom Metazoa; phylum Arthropoda; class Insecta; order Hemiptera; family Cicadellidae; genus Neoaliturus; species Neoaliturus tenellus. The sequence goes on along the minus strand of CM061531.1, from coordinate 131,901,031 downwards.
TGTATTTGCTTATTCGCACTTTATCACCAACATTAAACACTTTAGGCTTTAGTTTTTCAACTTTTGGTTTAGTATTCATTTTTATACGTTTTAATACGAGTTTTTCATTTTTCCTAGTCACTTGGTTCGGTTTCATACCAATTGTTCTATGGAACTTGTTATTGTAATATTTTATTAGTTTTGGTAACATATCAATCCATACGTGCGATCCTCTGTTTGAAAACATCTTGTACATCGCACCTTTTAAAGTTCGATTAAATCTTTCTATGATTGATGCTTTTACCTCTGAATTAGTGGAATAATGGTTTATGTCGTGTTTTTTCATTAAATTTGAAAATTCTTTATTGAAATATTCTTTACATCATCGGTTTGTAAATGTTTTATGGTATTTTTGTCTCTCTGTATCGCAGTTTCCATGGCTTTTGTTACACTCTTGCCGGTTTTATCTTTTAGCGGTAAAGCATCTGCCATTTTTGTAAAACAATTAATAATAGTCAATATATATTTAAATCCTTTATTTTTTTTACTATAAGGAATCATTTCGATTAAATCAGCTTCATATAGATCATTCATTCCTTTTATAACAGTATTTCTTCGGGGAAATTTTCTCCTAGCCGGTTTATGAAGTTCATGAACAATTTTTTGTTTCAAATCCATAATTTTATCCTTCCTCATTCATGGATGAAGTAAAAATAAATTTTTTATTACATTATACCCATATTTAACTGGGTCAAGGTCATTCAAATTGATGTAAAAAAATGGGGAACACGGCGTTGGACTTGCCGTGTTCCCCATTTTTTTACGGAAGGAAAAGGAATTTAGGTCGAAGAAGGACGAAGAATAGGTTAGTTGTTGATGGGGTTAAGAGAGTAGTGGCCGAAAGGAAGAGTGTTGATTTTGTCATCCATAATATGTCTTTTGTCATCATTTGCCGATAGTGCTTTTTTTCACTTCTGTAACACTGTAAAGTTTGTGTTTTTCACTCCTTATGGTGTTGAATTTAGCAGTCAAGGTGGTGTTGTTAAATAGACAGTTTTTGTAGTGCTCAAAGTCTATATTTTTCTTCAAATAACCTGTCTTTACACCTTTTGCTTTCTTAGTGGTTGATGTTTCTTCTTGTCCTTTATATACTTTAAAAGAATATAATTTGGACATCAACGCTACAATTTCATCCATTACCGATCCGTTGCATTCATCTTTAAATTTTCCTAGCACCTTTTTGTTTTCTTCGTTGAAGTTCGGATGGTTTCTTGGGTAGTCGGAAAAGTCAAAATCATTTTTGTGTATGAACGTCCGAAGGTCTTCATACATATCTTGCGTCTTGATCCAATAAATCAGTGCATCCGTGTCCATGTAGGCTACTCCAATATTTTCTCTTCCATAATGTTGAACCATTTTGTTGTAATGAAAGTCATACATGTGTGTTTTACTTATATCCAATATTGACATTCCTATGTACAATGGTCTATCCATAACAATTTTGGTTTTATTCATGCTTACCGCTACTAGATTTTCATTAATTATCATAGTAGTTTTAAAATTGGGTTTCTGTACAAGTTTTTCTAACACTTTAGGATCACTTACTAATTTTACATTTTTGTGTTTCCTTTTATTTTCTAAAGTTTTCCCAAAAATCGAATTGTTCATAAGCTTGTAAAAATCTTTTTCAAAAGCTGATGTGGCTGCTGCTCTCCTCACGGTGTTGGAATCTATGTAAGGTTTCAAGTAACACGATTGGGAAAATTTTAAAACTCGATGAATTTTGGTGATAATCATTCCTAATTCCAGGGCTTGCTGAACAACTAAATAATGTGCTACATATCGGTTTTTGTTGTTTAATGTCATCATTAATTTGGGCCATTTTCCTGTCGGTGATACTTCAGTTTTAGCCAACAGTGGCAAGTCGTAATGATGATCGTGTAGGTGGTCTGGATACTCGAAGTCGCAGTCTAAGATGTAGCCGGTGTCACCTTCTTTGGGAATATCAATAATATTTCCAAGTGAATCAGGGTCTACCCATTCAAAGTCGCCATACGAAAGGGGTTTGGACATCGCCCAACCGTACAAATTATTCGCATCAAAATATCCAAGAAAAATGGAATCTTTAGTCTCATCATAATTTGGTAGAAATTTATTGTTAGCTTTCACATGTCTTGTAACAGCCTGGGTCAATCCACCGCGTACACCCGATTCAATCATCAAAACCATATCGATGTCGGTTAGCAGTTCCAACTTGCACTCGGTAGATTTTAGCATGGCCTGCCATGCTAAGCCGGGAGATGTAAACGAATGAAGGGGGTCCAGTCCGTAAGCAGTGAAACAGGTGTTCCTAAATTGTTCCATTATGTCACACAATAATGTTACATCTAGTTTTACATAAAAGTCAGAATAATCACCCAAGGTATTCATTCCTAATTCATTCCAGACGTTACATGCATGATTATAATCTTGAATTGAAATTTCCGTGTCCGTCAGTTTACTTTTGAAAGCTTCAATGGGTGGTAGTCTGGTTTCTTCAAATTTTTCAATTCCTGTAATATAATCATAAGGAAATACTCCTTTTCTTAATGCCAAGTCCAATTTGTCTGCAGGTACGATTTTCTTTGTTTCCTTTAAATCCTGTCGTCTTAAATTGTTAGTTAGTTTGGCAAGGCTTGATGGCATAAACCTATATGAGTCAACAAATCTTAATTTTATTTTGCCAATTTTCTTAGAGAAACCAATATAATTTTCTAAAGTTTGTGCTATAACATCAATCTTGCCTGTATCTCTTCCCAATTCCGGTATTATAAAATGGGAATCATACCCACTCAGGTTGTGCAACACAACTGGAATGAAAGTTGGCAGTTTCAAATTTAAATTACATGCGTTGCAGGCTGGCCCCCTGTAATATCCGGTCAGATGGTCATGATCGTGAACTTTATGATTGTCCACTGTAAAATCTTTTTTACAAATATAACAAGAGGTAGCATTCAAAAATTGGATTTCCTCCTCTTCATCGAGGGGTAACATTGGAACAATATTACTGTACACTCGATCCACCTTACTGGCTATATCATACAAATTATCTACAAAAATTTTAGCAGGATTTTCACCTCTGTACAAAATCGGTGATGTGGGTAGTCCAAAATCTTGCAAATGTTCATTAGTAAGAGTGGACTTGACCAGCAAACAAAAACTATTTGGTTCGTGCATTTGATATTTTGTCCTACTGTTGATTTCACCATTGGGAAGTTCCTGTGGTATCAGGGTGGATTCAAAATCTGCATATATTACAAAAGGAATCCTGTATTGGTGATTAATTTTGTCAAATTTTAGAATGGTACGGTTCGGTGGTGGAAAACTGATTTTACATTCATAATTTTGGTTGCACATCCTTTGATGCTCTTTTAACCACTTAGCACCTCCTCTTCTTAAATCCTTATTTACAAAGCAAAAGCACCTTTTACAAATAGTTTTTTTACATTTCATTTTGGATAACTGTTTACTTACTAAAGCTTCAAAGTTTTTTATGTACACATAGTGTGAAATTTCACCTCTAGTCACAAATAATAAGTCTGTATGATTCCTGAGCTCTGTTTTTACAATCTTCATTGGATAAACGTTATTTGCTTCGTCCAAACCAAAAATATTTACACTAACACCAGGATTCTTCTTTTCAAATTTACAAATGTCTTTAACACTTACAGGGTAAGACAGTCCTTGAAAGTTATATCTATTATTTATATTTACATAATGTCCACTTACTCTCCAAGGATTCTGTGTAGGTAAAATATATTTACAAAGCATAGCATACTTAAAACACTCATTATCTACATTTTGTACATTTATACATGCTTTAGTTTCCTCAATGGCTTTTGGTAGAGGGATGTAGCTGCTTCCTCTCTGACCAAAACCATGTTTGTGGACCCTCACATCGAGACCGTCTATAGAGGTCAAACTCCATCCGGAGCCTCTACCTTGGTGTTCTTGCAGTTTAATTAATAATTCCTCTACACACTCATCAATAATATTTGTAACATTTGATGCGTACATGACAGTGCGGTTTTTGGTTATAAATCCTCTTAAACTTGTTTCTCCATCGGTGTTGGTAAAAGTTGCATCCAAAACTAATCCGAATTTAATAAAGTTTAATCTGGCCAATTCGTCTAAAAGTGTTTGTTCAATCAGTAATTTTGCTTCACTTAAAAAATTGTCCAATTCCAGTTGCACATTATTTATTTTAAAATGCACTACTTTCTGTCCAGGTAGAGCTGTAGCACGTAAAACACTTGTTCCGTTGTCTCCTTCCGGTTCAGTATCCATGTCCATTTCCAGTTCGGTACCCAGGTCCGTCCGTGCCGTGTCCAGGTCCGCCTGTGCCGTAGTTCTTCCAGCTCCTGATGTTCCGGCGCCTCCAAACTGTATGACACTGGGTCGTCCCTGCTGCATTTGTTGCAAATAACTCTCCCAGTTGTCGAGCCGTTGATTAAATTCATCCAAAAATTCGTCAATCCAATCGCAGTCCATTTCATTAGCCGTTAAACTTGCCGGGTCTTCCATATGTAATTCTTGATGTATAGCTAAAATGTCTTCATCTGGGAAAAATTCCCCACAAATATGGCAAAGAAGCATTTTTAACACTTATTACCAAGAGCGTCTTTGGATGTTAACTCCACAAAAGTTCACCAAAGAATGAGAGACGCTCTTGACCGACCTCCTTTTATAGCGGGTGGTGGGGGGTGATCTTTGGGAAAGACCCGTTCTGCGCATGCGCAGAACAAATCTGCACATGCGCAGAACAAAATGTATTATATTTATTTTAAATTTGCTATTTAGGACAAATATATAGGTCAAGGCCACCTTAAATCTGGTAAAAAAGAGGGAACACTGGATAAGAGATGGTAGTAAGATTGACTTTCTAACAAATACTTTCAATAATATGTCAACTGGTTCAAAAGTTAAATATTTTTATTATTTACTGCCCAACTTGTTCAAAATTAAAACTTTTAAATATATTTGTTTGAGCAAATGCTTTTGGCACACTTACCACACGCCAAAACTCAAAAAATGTACAGAATTAAGACTGATCTCGCGGGGAAATACTGATGTGCTACCTAACATTGGTCATCTGACTTGATTTTTTTTTTTGGTTTCCTTTAAGTCTTGTCTTCGTAAATTAGCTGTTAGTTTGCTAAGGCTGTTGGCAAGATCAAGCTTCGATTCGTGGATTCTTATAAATCTATAAGAAACCACGAATTGAAGCTTGATCTTGCCAACAGTCTTGAAAAAACTAACAGCTAATTTATGAAACCAAGACTTGAAGGAAACCAAAAAAGAAATCGACTCAGATAACCAGTGTGAGGTGGCTACACAGTATTTCCCCCGAGAGATCAGCTTAAATCCTGTACTTTATATGAGTCTTAGCGTGTAGGAAGTCCGGCAAAAGCATTTGATCAAAACAAAATATATTTAAAATTTTAAGGTTAAACAAACTAGCGAGTATAAAAATAAAAATATTTCCTAACCATTGACAACCTGTTAACATATTGCAGTGTTAAAGTATTTGCTATTGAGTCAATCTTACCATCACCTCCGATCCAGCGTTCCTCTTTCTTACCAAATGAGACTGAGGCTTGACTACCCGTATATATAACGTTTCCCCCACCACTAATGCTCTCCCCCGCCACAATCAATTCGCAAAAGTGGGTCAATTCCATCGGAAATTATTATTTTTAGCGGGGGATAGAGCATCTGCTGCCCTATCTCCCGCTCATATTTTTTTTTCTCTTTTTTTTACAGTTTTATAAATTTTTTTTCTATTTGTCTAAAATGCAAAACAAAAAATTATTTACAAACAAGTTTCTAAAAATTTTCAAAATTCAGATCCTTACAATTTATATTTAAGGTAGCGCTAAAACGGTGCTACCTATATTTTGAAATAATTACAAATATTTTTTCCATCCTTAAAATTTCACAGTTTAATACTTTTAAATATATTTGTTTCATCAGATGCTTTTAGACACACTTACCACATGACAACACTCAAAAATGTACAGAATTAAGAATATTTCCACGGAAAAATACTAAAGTGTTACCTGCATATTCAATTTAGCTCAAAAACAATATAGAATTAATACCAGCATAAAAAATTTCAAAATTCAGATCTTTAAAATTTATATTTAAGGTAGCACTAAAACGGTGCTACCTATATTTTTTAAATAATTACAAATACTTTTTCCATCCTTAAAATTTCACAGTTTAAAACTTGTCAGAGACAAACAAACTGAAACAATTTTTTTTTCTAATCTAACCATTACTAAAAACATACATGACACCACTGTGCAAAATATTACCTTTATACTTACGCTACATCTAAAACAGTGGAACATCCATGTCAACCCATTGGCGGCTCGAAAGAGAATGAGATGAGTCAAACTTGCTTCAGAGGTACCTCAGTGGTAGACTGGTGGGGGGAACAGTATGCCACTACTATTTTTAACTTGTTGTAGGAGTAACAATTTCACACTACTGGCTTGGCAGCTCCACCTCCCCGGAGGGGGGGGGGCGCAGTTTTCGTCCGGAGCAAAAAAATTTTGGTCAAGGTCAAAATCCAAAAAAAAAAAAAATTTCGGGGGGGGGGGGCAGTTTTCGTCCGGAGCAAAAAATTTTTGGTCAAGGTCAAAATCCAAAAAAAAAAAAATTCGGGGGGGGGCGCAGTTTTCGTCCGGAGCAAAAAATTTTTGGTCAAGGTCAAAATCCCAAAAAAAAAATTTCGGGGGGGGGGCTCACTTGCCGTCCGGGGCCGAGGGGGGGGGTCACCTACCCCTAGGACTTTAACTCTTGGATACCTGCTACCCTTACTCATGTGTCAACATCAAATAATATTTTGTTCCACCACAGTTTGGACAGCCAACACTTAGTCGCATCTCGCTCTAAGTCCTGAGGAGTCCTCAGGCAAAAATCCGCCTAAGTCATGGCTGACCTACATATCGTGTGGAACAAAATATTATTTTATTCACACACTAATATGGGTCAAGGTCATCCAAAAGTTAAAAAAGAAATCCCCCCGATGCCTAAGACCGCCGGCGGTCAGAGGCATCGGGGGGATCTCAACATTTAGGGGGAGGTGATTTAATAAAAAATTATTTATTTAATTTTGAGTTTCCTTAAGGGAAACATGCTACAATAATTTGGAAGAGGCCATGCTAACCATGACCGAGGAGCTATCATGACCAAGCCTGCTGGTTCAATTGCGCCTAACCGACCGGCCACAAATAGCTCCGGCACCTCGTGCTGAAGGATGCCAACCACCCGTATGTTGCCAGTGACGAGTGATGAGGTCCAGCAGCGCCGCTGGCCGATGGCCTAACGGTGGATCCCCAGGGGCCTACCCCCAGGCTCGTTAGGTGCCATGCTATTGTTGGTAACAAATAATTCTTGAGGTTCTGAACCTCGAAAAATTTTTATTTTACAGAGACTGTAAAGTCTCAAAAAGCCTAACACTTTAACTACCAATTTACGGAGGAGTACCTCCAAGATGCGAATTTAGAAAAATTTCTACTTGGGGACAACCTGTGAAGATTAGTACAAAGAAATATTTTTCAACACACAACACTTAGACTAAATAAATCCAACACCAAGACCTAGCAGAAGCAGCAAGCACAAAATAAAATATTTCTTAACACTACACATGCCATGCCTTAGACTAAGAGAATTCCCAATATAATGCGGCGCCAACATTACATTGCGAATCCTGTAGGGCAGAGCTTCAACCACTCAGCTGAAGTGTTTGAAACCAACTGCAAGGAAGCTAAGCCTCAGAGAACCGAAGCTGAGCCGGTCAGGAGTGGGGGAACCGGACCTGGTTACGTAAACAGCCAGACCTCGACACGTACTTGTTTGCGGCATTGGACAATCTCCAAGAGCCACACCTGAATACATTACTAACCGGATCTCATTATACAACACATGTCACCAGTTAAGTGCCAATAGCGCCTCAAGGCATGACAACGCCTCGGGCTATGACACCTCCTCCTCCCCGGGGGGGGGGGGCTCACTTCTCGTCCGGAGCCGAAGGGGGGGGGGGAGGGGGAGGGGTCTTGGGACTTAGAATATTTTCAGTCCAAGTCAGGTGTACTATAGAATAATATTTTAGCTTGCCGGATTCAGCACAGCCGGCAGAGACGGTTACATAATGCTTATATAACAGACTGGTTTCTTGGCCAACTTGCCAAATGTATCTCAACAGAAGGTAAGTCAGTTTATTGCAAGCCAACAAACACACCACACCTCAACGCCACGGGACTTTTCTGTGAGTAAATTTTTATTTTTCCTTCTTATTAAACTTAGCAAAGCAGAACCTAGCCTGTTTTGCACAAAATTAATTTTTGTTACACTGCTACACTTACGTTTACTTAACACATTATTTTCCACTCTTTATTTAATATTTTAGTCCTTACTTGTTAAGACTTACAAACTGAAATGCTGAAAGACTGTTTGATACAGAATTAATTTTTATTTACCTATACAGGTCTCCTAATATTTTCCTACACTTGTATTTTGCAGGTGTGGCTAAATATTTTTCGCTCACAATTTAATTTTACTCCACACAAGTGGATTTTGAACTTTACTACAAAACTGATCCATGCCCGTCTCCTACAGAATTATTTTTCATTTGACTCTACCTCTTTTAGTCTTACATTAAATATTTCTTGGAGTTAAATTTTACACAAGTCTCTCGGTTAATTTTTCTGCACAGTACGTGTTACTCCTTGGGCAGTTCCCGGCAAACTGTTTCTACACTTCACAACAACAGTCCGCATTACCCCCTCCACTACTCATTCCCCCACTATAGCCCTGTTCCCCCACTACTTCCAGCTAAGGAGCAACACTTCACTGAGTGTTTCAGTTTTATCCAAACCTTACTGTGAGACACATCTATGGCTGAAACTTTGCGAGAAAAATTATTAAGAGTAAAATTTTTGCTGGCCAAGCAAAATAATTCTGTTAAGGTGTCCAAGACTTCCACTTTAACAAAAATGAAACGTTGCTTCAAAAATAATCCAAACTTTTACTCAAGGGACACAAATATCACTATGGATGATAAAATGTTTCAGAAACTTTTAGACGAGCTAACTTTTGCCAGTAAGGTTACGTTGGTGACTCCAATTCCCAACCAAGTTCCAAGATCACCTGAGAAAGAATAAAAAATAAATATTTCTCAGGAAATATTTCCAATCCGAGTTACGGTAAAGGACAGACTCGGATGAGTTGTTGCAAAAATTTTAATTTTTCTTCCTTCTGACCACTTTACCCCCACCACCTCCTTATCCCCACCACTGAGCCGGGTACCTGGGATACCGTCTGTGTACAAGTCAGTACGTCTTCGGGCGCGGTGCTGTTCGGATCGCGTGTCGTTTGTCGCACTGTCGGGTGTTTGAAGAAATTATTCTTCGGCTCTCAGTCTCTCGGTGGGTAAGTAAAATATAAAAATTATTTTTTTTTTTCAAGTGGGGCTGCTGGGACGGGTCAATGACCCCTGACGGATATATTAGGTCAAGAGTCTGATCGCTAGGGAATAAAAAAAATATTTTTTTGCACTTTTGTGATTCCTCGAGAAATTTCAATTTCTCACCATATTTTGAGGAATCGCAAAAGTGCAAAAAAAATTTTTTTTGTATTCTTGCGTGACCTTGACCTAATTATCGTCAGTGACGTCATCATGATGACGTCAGCGGTAATGACGTCACCATGACGTCATAGGTGTGACGTCATGTGACGTCATATGACGTCATTAGTGACGTCATTCGTGACGTCATTGATGACGTCATCACTGCTGACGTCATCGTGATGACGTCATGAGCCAGCAGCCCTACTTTGCCACTACTTCGAGGGCAGGCCCAAATTTTCAAATGTAAACCCCTATTGAGTGACCCCTCATTTTAAACGATTTATCAAGAGAAATTGAATACCACAAACCGGATGTCGATATCTCATCTCTAACCAAAATGGCAGCCATTTTAAAATTCGAGAAGGGTTAATTGACATTGGTTAAAATTAAATCGGAAAATAGCTTTTTATAAAATCGATAATTTCTGGAATTATTTTAGAATAGAACCTAGTAGCAGAAATGAACTAGTAGGTTTAATTCTAAAATAATTAAAGATATATTCTCGATTCTAAAAAGCTATTTTCCGATTTAACTTTAACAAATGTCAATTTACCCTTCTCGAATTTTAAAACTCAATAGGGGATTACATTTGAAAATTTGGGGCTACCCCCAAAATACCCCATTTTGGGGATCGGGGCAAAGTTGTGTCTTTGATGAAAAATTGCATTTGTTGTGTTGATAACATATGCCGAGTTTGGTTTTCCTACTGCAACGTGTTAAAAAGTTAACTAGGGGTGTCCAAACTTTTGCCTAACCCTGTATACTCGATTATTTGTGTTATGATCCTACATTGTAAATTTTTACATTTTCGTGAAGAAAATTAAATTTTGCATCTTTTTGTTTCTTGACATTTTGTTAATAATAAATCAGTAAGTCTTAGACTTTTATCAATTTTAAATGCTATAATAGGCCTATGTCTTTAAAAAATAGTTCATAGAATAAAGTAGGAGTTTGTAATGAGATAGATATTTTAACTGAAGACAATTTTATTTTAATTACCTTTATAAAAGCAAGCAATAGATTAGACAAATCAAACAACTTATTAGACAAATAATATTAGACAAATCAGGGAATAGAAGTCAAACAAATATTTTCAGCAACAAAATAAAACCAGATTTTAAGTGACAACACTGCGGCACTATTTTGGATCACTTTTAGGGTCTTAAATTCGCTCCATTTGCCATGGTAATGCACCCTCTTCACTTAAGAAGTAATCAGCAAATTGATCTCTTAACTTGTTTGCTTTCTTTGTTGGTTCTTCCTTATAAGGTTCTAAAACGAACAGCCCTTCCACTGTTAACGTATCTTCTATCTTGTAACCATCTCTGTCTCTGACAAAGTTGTGCAGAACACAACACACTTTTACAATATCCTCGCACAACTGAACATCAACATTTAAAGCACGATGGAAAATTCGCCACTTATTGGCGAGGATGCCGAATGCACACTCGATGTTCCTTCATGCTCTACATAACCTGTAATTAAACACTCGTTTTTTTCGCATCCAAGCACTTTCCAGAGTATGGTCGAAGTAGATTAGAGGACAGTTCAAATTTCATGATGGGATGTTAGCCTCCAGATTACCAATGAATACAATTAATGGTGTAAATACCTGATTAATGGTAATCCTAATTAATTGTTGCGACAGCAACTAGTTTCGACTCACGTCGGAGTCATCTTCGTGCTCGTACAAATATGTGAGTTCTCTTCATATGAAGGTCGTCAAAGTATTAAAAAGTTTAATAAATAAACACGGACACATATCACACAGAACAAACGACACGACGGACACGAACACAGACATACGAAAAACAGTTAAAAATGACGCAATCCCGGCGGCGGTAGAGTCTAGACAGTTCAAATCCTTCATCACCTAGGAATACAAGAGGCAAAGTCTCTGACATACCAGTAAAAGACTGCTGTGGTTCAGGAATGTTCAACTTGTTGTCCACTAGTTTCTTAAAAAAAAAAAAAAAAAACAAAAAAAAAACAACAACACTTTCCCAAGAAATGGTTGAGTCAGAACACTTTCCGTATGAACCAACGTCAATAAAAACAAACTTATAAGAAGCATCGCATATTCCAAGTAGCACAATTGAAAAATGGCTTCTCGAAGAATTCAGCTGAGGTTTCAAACCAAAACCTCGTTGATCACGTTGTGTCATTTCTGGAAAGCAGATTGGCCTTACTCTTTCCCAAACAGCCTTGCATACTTGGCGGATGATTACTGAGATGGAGGGCTGACTTATTCGATATTGGAAGTGCAGATCAGTCAATGTAAGCCTTATTTTGTAATGTTGTGACGTTATTTCGGACGTCAGCACATTAAATTTATTTATCATGCTCAGCGAAAGCCAGGGTTCAGAAAGCGTTTGAACAGATTTTTGTGTTTGGTTCAGTCAGAGAAAGCCGCAACAGTGGCTGACTTCATGTTCATCATCACCAAACAAGGTAAACAAGTTTTAAGTCGAAGAATAGCAGATTAAGTCTTGAACCTTGAATTTAACAAGCGAAAAACCATTGTCTCAGCTCATGAAACTTTACAGATTATAGACGCAGACATGTGTAATGTCATAGAGCAGTACAGCAATGATGCAGGGGTGGCGTTTGCACACTGCATCTCGGCGGACCATTCAGAATCCCCAACCCGCGATGTCTTGGGCAACACTTTGTTCTTCGCCTGAGCTAGATAAGTCAACTGTCTCAACAAAAAAGCTTGATTCCTTCACTCTACTGTTGAAGAAGGGGCAAGCCAGCAGCCAATCCTTGGTTACAATTGGCAAGCGCCATTTGACCGCGGCTTGGTATTTCTCGGCCTCAGGTTTTGGGCAGACCAAATGCGTCGACTTGAGCAGGTCGCCGTCGGCCTTCTTCTTATCCACTTTAGCTAGCGCATCCTGGAATGTGGCACCGAGAGTTTCAATCAGTCCCACCAAAAATGTCCTCTCGGAGCCTCTGTACTGGCTTAATGATATGCAGAAGCCCGATAGTGGCATCCCCCTCACATTGACTGGCATGTGGTAATATTCAGGTTTTAATATCTTTTGATTCTTGATGCATTCATCCAGCCAGATGTCAGTCGTGATCAGAGGTTCAATGTGGAAAGGGGGTGTCAGGACAAAGTGTGCAGTTACCACACCCCCCCCCCCCCCGCCGCATCTATATCTTTCCTCATGCTCCTCCATTTTTGTCTGTCATGACCTACAATTGTGAAATTGGACTCACAAAATATCTTTGGGGCAGTGGGGGCCTGTATATCTGTGGGGGCCTGTTCCACAGAGCCTGTTCTGATCCTTGGTCCCTGTTCGGGCGCCAAATATGTGACGTTATTTTCGGACGTCAGCACATTTAATTTATTTGTGGGACATGCTCAGCGGAAGCCAGGGTTCAGAAAGCGTTTGAACAGATTTTTGTGTTTGGTTCAGTCAGAGAAAGCCGCAACAGTGGTTGACTTCATGGTCATCATCACCAAACAAGGTTTGCCAATTGTTACACCCAGGTTGCTTTCACAGCAACTAACGTTCGTACTGGGTGCCTAAGGATTTTTTATGTTGGACCGAGGGTTTGAAAAAGACGACGCAATCCTTCTCTAGGTTGCTTTAACAGCAACAGTCGGTACTAGAGAAGCTTTGACCGGTAGTTGAAAATACGGCACTACACAGCCGAAAAGTAGATGAAAAGTAACCAAGGTACGGTTGCTTCAGCAGCAACACGGTAAAGCTAGCAGAAAATCCTAAATGTTTTAAAGCTAGTGTTAAACTACAGGCAAGAACGAAAAATGTTAAATATCAGTTAGTAACTCAAAAGAATGTAAATAAATACTTACCGGGGACTCCCGTTGCTTCAGCAGCAACTGGCGAGAACAAGGAGAACGATAGTCAAACTGAAAATGTATTACAATGGGGGCACTGAAAAAATATTAAAGTCGTGCGGCACGGGTCGGCTAAGGTTAACACAACGGAGGTAATTGCTCAGGCGTCCTCTGAAATAAAATAAATTAAACGAAAATTTCGCCAAGTCCGGTGGCTTTATCAGCAACGCTAGGACAAAATAGAACGTAAAAATGATAAATAAAATAAACGAAAATACCTTCGAAGTTTAAATGTAAAGGGAACGCCCACCGGAGTAGTCCGGTTGCTTATCAGCAACTCAGGGACACACGAAATTAATATCTGTGAAACGTGTATACGATCAAACAATAAAGCGAATTAAATGGCTAAGTGTGAATTAACGGTGATATAAATCTAACAGGTTGCTTGCTCAGCAACAACCGTTCTGTTAGGACAGTACGAGTTTCACTCTAACAAAAGAAAAAGCCCGGGTTGCTTTAGCAGCAACTCGTTCCGGGTGAATAAGACGTGGGCGTAAAAGAACCCAAAACTACTTTAAAAAATATTCGTAATTAATTATCAAATTAATTCCAGGTTGCTTTAGCAGCAAAAAAACTGGAAATCGAAAAGCTTAAATTAATGTCAAAAAATTAATCAATACAAACGAACGAAAAAATGCGTTTTTATTTTAAAGCGAAAAATAAGACGTCCTACCGTCGTAGGTCGAATGCAACGGGAGAGCGAAATGTGAACGAAATGTACCGTGCGGCGGTCGGAGACGAAGTGAGAGTGACTGAGGCTCGGGCCGACTAGCGCTTCTCGAGACCATATCGCATCGCCCGGAGGATTCATGAGGAAAGGAGTGGGGGAAAGTGTTGACAGTGTTGCCAACCATGTAGCGACGCAGATGTCAATCTTACAAGCAATGCCGATTATCATGCTTTCGAGGACAGTCGGCGATAAACGAATGATACCGAGGGCAGAGTAATAATGTGTTTATTTTTAGTGGAAGTTTATTGGCAAAAAAATAATTAATTGCCTTGTAAATCATTAATGTATTACTTAATTATTATCAGCACTGACAGCACTTAACACTCTAGTTTTGAAATTGTATTTATTAATATGTTATCATAACAATTTGTAATATTTAAATCTAAGTAACTTATATATAATTAATACTATATTTATTTATAGCTAAATTACCCATCCAATTTGTTACAATAAATAAATCGTTATTAAAATAAATTGTATTTAAGGAAATGGCTTTGTAATGGAAATAAATAAATAATATTGAATTGAAAAAATAACACGATTTTTACATTTTTCTGGCTATATTTTACATTCCTCTTCTAATTGTAAATAAAATCGTTATTAAAATTATTTGCAGTTTCTTGTTTGCAACCAGTAACCATCTCCCACTTTCCCATTGTTGCTTCTTGAGACACTTTCTTCTTTCATCTTCTATATTCTTACCTTCTGATGCTCTTTTTACCGTCTATCTCTAAGAGTTAACAAACTAAAATTAACCATTTAGGCCTAGAAAAACTTCAAACTTGTTAATTGGTTACAAACCAGTTGTTTCTGGCGGTTACAAATAAGAATACAAACAAACACGTAGCAGTTTCTGTGTTGGTAACACTGTCGACACATTCCCCCACTCCTTTCCTCATGAATCCTCCGGGCGATGCGATATGGTCTCGAGAATCGCTAGTCTCGGGCCGTGGCCGCTCGGGCCGGCCGCTGCCGATGCGCATGCGCCGGCTCCCCACTCCGCGGCGGAGCGTGGAGGGGAGATAGTATCTATCACCTGACCCATATTCACAAAGAGCGCAAAATACACTTTCAGCTTATCCCTAGTAACATCTACCCACTTCTTATCAGTCTTCAACATCTTTCTACCAGGGGTTCCTAACAGTTTTCTAGCGTAGTCATTGGTTTCTGTAACTATCATATCCCAGAATTCATCCCCCACAAACTGCATAAATGTATCTAATTCTGTTGGGTTCTCACCTAAGCTACGTAGTGTGTGTACATTTATTCCAGGTACACCGCGGAACTCAATTTGTTTAGGGACGTTTTTTCCATCTAACCAAGGCCAATCGCTGTCAACGAACTTTCGCTTCTTCTTACCTTTAGGCCTACCTTTTTTCGGGGTTTTTGAAGATATTTTGTTATTACCTTTGCCTTTTTTGGGAGTTTTTACAGCTGTGGATTTCTTAGGCCTACCAGGTTTTCTTTTTTTGGTGACCAGAGATTTAGGCATATTTGTATGTTTCATTTTTTTGCTTGGTTTTTCCGAATGTGAAAGTTTCCGTTTACTAGCTAATTTTTTTGTTTTAGGAATAGTGGCCTCAATATTAGGAACAGAAGTACAAGGCATAGACATAAGTAGTGGGGTTTTGCCGGTTCTGGCGCAGGTCAAGGCCAAGCGGTTCGAACCGGCAGTTGTGGTTGACAGTGATGGGTGTGTTTTGTAAGTGGGTCAAGGCCATCCGGAGGGAGTTTTAAAAAAGTGGGAGCCGCAGGGGCTCAGTCGGGGCGGGGACTCGGGACGGGTCGGATCGGAGCGGGAGCGGGCGGGCCGAGGGAGGGGTTGTTTTTTTTTATTTTTTCGTTTATTTATTTTAATCGAACCCCATCAGTGATCGTAGAATAGCCTCCACGTCGTTTGCAGTAGTAGTGGTCACCGCATCGCTCTGTACCGGGCGGGAGCCGGCGTTCGTTGTAGGCGTGGAGGAACCGTCTGTCGGACGTGCAGTAGTATCCGTAGTGGAAGTCACGTCAGGGGACTGCACCGGTGAACCCTGTTGTGTGTCCATGCTTGCAAGAGAGTGTGAGAGAGAGAGACGAGAGGCCTTAGGTGTTTACCGTGTGAGGCGATAGAGCGCAATGAGACACGAGTCGGAGGATGTCCGATAATATAGACCCGGTAAAACGGTGAAGAAGAAGAATTGGACGGGGCCGTCAATAGGCGTGACAAGAGGGAAATGTTGGTACTTCACCATTTCAGTCAAGACTGTCTGTAGAATAGTATCAATAGTGCAAGCGTTGTCAAGTTGAGGCGGTGCAAAATACAACGGGTGAAACCTGAACCGTTTTTTAAGTCTAGCCACCGTACTACGCGGTTTTGAAACTGCAGGTGTAGAATGCTGTTGTAAAATATGTTTTGTGCGCAAAAGTTTCAGCTGTAAAGTGTGGGAAGCCATGATTTTACATGTGAACCGCTTGAGAGTAAGCCGGCAAATGGTCAGCGGCCGCGATTGTGTCTGAATATATAGAAACTAATTAGCATATAAAGCGGAAACACATTTTAAAGTAATAAGCGTTAGTTATAAAAGCGTCAGAGACCTACGGATAGTACCTCACCCGACCGATGCCGCCACCGAAATGGCACGCGCGCGGCGGCAACCCCCCTTTTTATGCGATCGATGAGTCACGTGCGACGCGCCTCCAACCCTCTCCAACCCCCTCCCCGAGAAAACCGCATAAAAGAGCGAGGTTTGCGGGAGCTCGGTTATTTGTCAGTCGGCCGCGGCTACGGTCACAAGAGTCGGAGGAAGAGACGGATAGTTTAAGAAAAGTATCGGTAATAGCGGAAGTAAATTAATTAATTATTCAGTTGTAGGATTGCGAGTATCGGCCTGTGGATAAGCAAGTGGGGCCGCAACTGTGATTGAACAGGTAACTACCGTATCATAGCAATAATTGTAATATTAGACGGTAGTAAAGTGTATAAGGTGCAGGTGTGCAAGAAATGCTCCGTGCACGATGAAGTAGGATTGCATTAGCCATGTGTACGGCTTAATCTTATGGTGTAGTGATAACTATAATAGTAGCCGGTTGTAAAGTGTATAACCTGCAGGTGAGCAAGAAATGTATCTTGTACTGTAGCAATAATTATAATAGTAGACGGTTAGCAAGTGTATTATCTGCAGGCGTGCAAGAAATGTCTCGTGTAATGTAGCAATAAGTATAATAGTAGACGGGTGTAAGGTGTATTACCTGCAGATGTGCAGGAAACATCGCGTGCACCATTGCACAGGTAAATCCTATAGCGTAGCACTAACTATATTAATATGACCGAGAAGTAGCGGTTAGAGTTTAAGTGTCGCTAAAGTAAGAGAGTAATTTGCATAGTAAGGAGGAAACAGGTGTGTAAGAATAGAACCTGCAATTAATCAGTGTGAGTTGCCTGCACGCGATGTTAATTAGCATATTTAGTTAAAACAAAAATGGAAAATAGACGCGAAAATAAAAGTGTGATTTATAAAATGATTGTTGTAGTGTTAAGAAATAGTGTAAAAAAAATTAAAATGTTAAGTGTTAAAAATAAATCATATGTTATAGTACTATGTGCTATAAACTCACGGATTTGTTGTTTACCGCTGGGGTGCCAGCCCTCTATATGGGCGGCGCGCGAGCTTTCCTTCGTTTATATGCACGCGGATGGTTACTCATGCATGACCCCCCCCCCTTCCGGACCGGAACCGGAACCCCCCCCCCCCGCTCTGACGTCACAACGTCTTAGGTGTAGCGTGTAAGAAGTACCGACCAGGCCAAGGATTATGTGTGCATTTGCAAACAATAGTCTATTGTATGTTAAAAACAAGTTGCGTGTACCGGAGGTTTACTTCCGTTGCAACTATAATTAAGCGTCGGAAGAGGGTGGATAACAATCGACGATAATTATGCTGTTACGCGATGGGGAAAGCTGCGGATGTAATTTGATGCTATCAAATGCAAATCGAGAGGTACATGGCTCCTACTTGTCAGCGGATGTAATTTGATGTTATCTAATGCAAATTGAGAGATACAAGGCTCCACCTGCGTTTTGCCCGACCCACATGTAACAAAGCACATCCGTTTGGAATTTTCCATTGACGTTGCTGGAAGGTTCCATACCCCCCTTAAACCCCTACCGCTGCCCCCACCATTCTGCGAACCGAGAACCACCCCGACGACTATTGCCGCAGCAGTTGGGCTCGGAACTCCGGACGCGGCAGTCCGACCCAACTCAGAGGGCAGCTCAAATGTATAAGCGGCCGATATATATTTGAGTTACTCTTGTTGTTAGGCTATTACTATTTAATATTTGTTGTGTCTGTGTGTGTGTGTCTATGGTTTTTATGCAAAGCGTTATTTGGTTTTAGTCTTAAGATGTGTTAGTTGTAAGGTTTAACTTGCGCATTGCGATGTTAGCATTAAGGTGTGTTATGGTATTATTTATGTTTAAGAAATGTGTTTTTTAATTTTAAGTATTGGGTTATTGTGTGTGTGTGTGTGTGTGTGTGTGTGTGTGTCTGTCCATGTCTGTGTTCATCTGTGTACTAATAATTTTTTATATTCCACAGCTAGCTGTTAGGATGGGTAGATTAAATTAAAATGTAAATGTAAATTAAAGAAGTTCGATTGAACTTCATTAAATATGGGTGGGACATGCGCGTTGTGCCTTAGGCAGCGCATATTTTTATTGTTTTTGATTTTTGTTTTTGATTTTGGTCAGGCAAAAATATGATTGGGTGGGTTTAGATTAAGGGTGGGAGGTTAGAGTTGCGTCTTGCATTACCTGTTCCAGAGTCCCTATTGTAAAATTGGAATGGTCAAGTCCAGTGCCCAGGCCCGAGGCTGGCCGCCCGTATCACAGACTACCAAACTGGATCGCCACGTGCGTGCGGGCCAAAAATCGGGATCCCTAGCAAGACGTAACTTTTTGGGTTGGGATTGGGAGTGTTTGAGGAACACAGGGTGGTGGAGACGGTCCTGGCCGCCTCCATCACCTTGGATCATTATTATTTTTTGGTGACCTTGACCTCAATTCACTCATGCATAACCCCCCCCCCCTCCTCAACCGGAACCGGAACCCCCCCCCCCCCCGAGGTCACTTTCACTTGTTGCGTGTGCTGTGTGATTATTTAAGCGAGGCCGACTAACGGGTCTGTTTATTCTGATTCCAGCCGCCAACGCTGCCGCATCAGAGCCATGTCGTCTACTTCCAGTACCACTGCCAACACTACCAGCACCACTACCACTTCACCACCTGTCGCACCAGCGAAGAGACTCCGTTTGAAGAATGTGCCGGAGCACATGCTGCAGCAGATGGAGACACCACCTTCCACATCCAGAAGTCCAGCTCCGGCCAACATTCTTCTGCAAGCGATGACAGTTCTTGGGAGCATCTTCTCCCCACCTCCGTCACCAATCCATGAGGAGCAGCCGTCAGAAGATGGATCTGCAAGTAATGGCACCACCACCGCAGAAGAAAGTGACGGATGTGGCAAGAACTGTTGAGCCTCTTCGTCCTGATACACCTTCACTTCTCAATTTTATTCGTCCTTATATTTCCTTGCCACCACTAATCACCCCTATTTCTGAATCTACCCCTCCTCGTCCTATCATTCCTGTTTTAGAGCGAAAAAAGAAGCTTTTCAAAATTGCTCCTTCAGAGCGTTATCAATTATTAATGAAAGAGCGACGCAGGGCATTTAAAAATCCGCGTAAATGTCCTGAAGTGCTCTGTAAGGGTCTTAAAAAAGGATCAGTTTGTGGTAAGAAATGTGTTTTAAACGAAAAGTATTGCCGTTTACATGTCGTGAAACACATTTCTGCGCCACAACTGACTGTGGTCTCCCACAAGTCTTACCCTCCCACCAGGTTGAAGAGATTGAAGGAAGGTTTGAGGTACTTTTTTGTAAGTAGAACGGATAAGAGCAATAGAATTGTAATAGGGTGTAACGGCTATAAGTGGGTAATAAAGCTCTCCGTACCTCTAAGAACCAAAAAAGCGATCAATACACTTGATGCGAAAGACTTTTTCTTCAAAGGTGAGGATGGTTGGACTAGGTGGGGGCGAAGTAATTATTAGAAAATCTTAGCTTTTTTCCAAATTCCAAATTGTTGGCAAAAAATAATGGGAGAGAAACCAGCGCTATGATAAGTGCGCTGCGTTTCTCTCCCATTATTTTTTGGCCGCTCTAAGTCCCGTGACCTACTTTCATATGACCTTGACATTGACGAACCCCCCCCCCCCCCCGGCGTACGTCACAAACATCCTTCCCCTGCCAACTTTCTCTTATTTTGCATTGACCTACTTTCAATAAACAGTCGCACACCTGCTGTTGGAACATTGCTCGCCTACCCACTGTACAGCGAACATGGCTCCACTGGATGGTGCATCATTTTACAACAAATGTACTGAGTCCGAAGAAGTTTTAGAAATAGAGGAAGAGGAAGAAGAACAGACATCGGATGAAGAAGAAGAACAACTGATTGATGAAAAACTTAGATGTATAAAACTTGAACCGGACGACACTATTGACCCGTACATCTGGGAAGCAGTACATTGGTTGGAGTCGGGCAGAACAATCGTGATTATATCTCCAATGTTGTTCCTTGGAAGCCCGATTGTGTACATTACGCCGGACACTGCCGAATTCATCTGGCAATGGGGGGAGTCGTTTAATGAGTTCAGGGGGAATGAAGAGCATAATAACTGGTTTAACATCACGTTAGTCTAAGGAGGGGTTTGTGAAAACCCGAAAAAAAAACGGTCCTTTTCAGGGCCACCTAATACACAGATTAGGCGTATGAATTGTAAGATTCATACGCAAGATTAGTCATGAGTGGTCACTACATAAGTCAAACTCCTGTGTGACCTTGAACTTGAACCCCCCCCCCCCACTGATTTTTCATTGACTTGGCTATATAAGAGTGTGGCGGTTTGTGTTGGAGCCATTCCTTGCTAATAATAGTTAGAGCGAACATGTCTCCCCGAGATGTTCCAATATTTTATAATAAATGTACAAAGATTGGAGAAGTATTGGAGGTGGACGAAGAAAACGACGAAGAAAACAATGAAGAAATTGAAGTGCCCTTGTTAAGTGAAAATGTTGTTACAAGAATATTTTTGGATATTAATTCTCCAATGGATATTATAGGAAGGTTTGTAATTGAAGCTATGACATGGATAGAAAACGGAAGATTAGTGAACATAGCATCTCCAATTTTAGTTGATGATAGACCCACCTTTGGTGTATATTGGCGTAACATTGATCTGTTATGGCTATGGGCGGAGGCATATGTGGAGTATTTGCAATTAGAAGAAAATATAGGGTTTAATCATTACTTTTCGGCTTTGGTTTTAAACTACTAATTTTTAACATCCCACTAAAAAATCATATCCCCCCCCCCCAAATTTTTACTGTACTGGCGAACGTTATAAAAGCAGCTATCACATGTGTTTGCTCATTATTTGTCTTGTTGCTATACGTTAAACATGTATAAGAGACTGGATTCGTTTTTTGCTGAGCACACAGAAGTTTGGCCGCTATTGTATAGGTTATTTTTGAAAATTGAACAAAACATAATGAGGGATATGGGCATGGGGGTTAGTGTGTTTGTGTACCGTCGTGATGCGTACAAAGTATTGTGTGCATGTCGAGTAAGGATTGAAGTTTTAGAAATACTGTTTCCATGGATGCTGCACGTACGTAATCTTGTAGAAGGCATGAAGATAGAGGTGGAAGTGGTTGCAATGCAATACAAGCTGTCTGCGGAAGAGTAATTAGAGCAAGGCAAGTTACAAATTTTTATAATTGACTTAACCCCCCCCCTTTCCAGTCTCCTATATAAGCGAGGGTTCCACACAATCCTGTTCATTTTTCGTGTAACTGTTTCTGGAGCCACATGTTCTTTTTTTTTTAAACCATGTCTCCGAGAGATACCACTTTTATTTACATCACTGAAATTGTTATAGATCGTGAGATGGCAGAAGATGAAGAAGTAGAGCAAGAGGTAAATATTACGTTTGGACAGTTTTTGGAAGAAATAGTTGGAGAATTTTTAAATTTAAATGAACAAATGAACAATGATATTGGACCCGCTTCAAATTCAAATGTATCCTTTATGCACCAACCGGAAGAATTAACAGAATCTGAAGGTGAAGAAGAACAGCAGTCACAACTCTGGAATGCCGCTGCCCATGTTATTGATACTCCGCAACATGAGGAAACAAATTTGGAATAAAAATGGTGGGGGGAAAGATGAGGTAGTAGGCTATTTAAACGGTAGTCTGGCATGAGTAAAAATCATTTCAAAATGGATGAGCGAGCGAGAATGTACAAAGTGTTTTGTGAAGAGTGTGATAGAGTGTGGGTACCACCGGTGAACTCCTTCACATATTATTTTCCAATTCTGGACATAGATGATTGTAAGAAAATCCCAGACATTGGTTATAAGTTTGAAAAGGCTGGAATTCTAATTAGTGTTCATGAAAAATTTCATAATGAATATTCAAGGAAATTAGCATTTGATTTCATGTTGGCAAATGAAGATCTTAAATCTTGTGACTATCCTTATTTTCTTTATAACCATCTTGTTACAAATGGTGCTAGCGTGACCGTTGAAATATGTATTCGTCATTTTTGGGACAACCGGTAAAGTGGTGGGGGAAAGGGGATAAATGTGATGTTGGACTGAATTTAGTTTTATTTTTACAATAGCAGCCGACTACGATGCAACGTCCAATTTTGTATCATACGCTTACCTCTGATGCAGAAGAGGAGACCAGAAGGAGAAGAAGTGAACAATCAAGACAAACCCAGGCTAATATCAACATGGAATATCACAGACTTCAATTTCAAATTCCCGGAATGCGACTTGGAGAAAACCGAATGAAAACTGTCCACGTAGCCGGTAGTTACATTAAATATCTAAAACTACTATTGGAAGAAAAAAAAATACAAAAATTAAACAATTGGAAAATGAAAACAATAAAATGAAGAAAGAACTGTTACGTTTGAAAAATGTGTGTAGTAACAAAGGTGTGGTTAAAGAAGGCGAAGAAGAAGGAAATGAAATTATAGGATTTTAAGTTAAAAAAAAAAAAACATAAAATGTTAAAAAAAAAACAATAAAATTAAAAATGTAAAAAAAGTAGAGGTAGAATAGAGAGCGGGGAATAGATCACTTTGTGGCAATGGAATAACATGTCACTTAGTGCTCTATTCCCCGTTCTCGCGTTAATATTGTTTGACCTTGACCTAGAAAGTAGTAGTGGGGATAAGTTATTTAAGCGGGCGGTAGGCAGTAAAACAGTTTAGTACGAATGTTACTCTCATCTACAACACGATGGAGAGTCTTTTTGTTATTTGTTTGAGAAAAATAATTTGTGATGACTTTTTATTTCATCACATAATAAGATCAGGAGAATGTCTTATTCCCAATACGGTTAGAAATGCAATACACGAGTATCGAAGAGAACATTATGGATTCGGCATTATTGTTGCTTATAAATTTGCAGATGGGACCCAGCTTTGTCCAGATTGTGCACGAGTGGCTATAGATGATTGGGACGAATTTGAATTTGAAGGAGGGTACGTTGACCATCGTGTTAAAGCACCACTAATAAGATTTGAAGCTATGCGGGAAAGATGCACAATCTGTGCACAGGTCTTATGTAAATTTATTAGGTGTAGAACATACTAGAGTAACGGTATGGAGGGGAGGTCTAACAAAAAGTGGGGGAAAAAGTAGTGGGGGAAAAAGTAGTGGGGGTATTGGTTATAAATGTTGTTTGGTAAAGGTTGATTTCATTACTGTCACAGAATAACTCGAGTAAAGATGTCTTTTAACATGGAAATAAAAACTTTTAAGATTCTCGATGAAGAATGGACATTTGTTGCAAACTTTATAAGATCAAAAGAAGATGATGGAAGTTTGATGAAAGTGTTTTGCTACATATTAGAAGGGAAAGATGAACAGGTGGTGAAAGATTATTTATCAAACAGGCAAATATCGTCATCCAGCTCACAATTTATTAAATTTCTAAAAGACAATAATGTGAATGCAAAAGTGGAAGTTTGGTTTTTTGTTTAAACAACATGGTGGGGGAAAATTGAAATGGTGGGGGAATTGTGTTTAAAAGAGGGTTAAAACACAGTAGGAGTTTCATTTATTTGCTAAAACTCTTAAGAAGAACATTGCAAGAAAAATGGCTGAACCAGTAGAAGATTCAACTCCATCAACAAGTAAAGTTTTACATTTCTCAAGTAAAGGAAAACGAATAACACATCCGGAATTGAGTGCTTTAGGTAAGGAACGGTGCAGGAAAGAAAAAATGGCGTTCTATCAATTGCAACTTATAGTGCCTTCATTGACTGTTGGCAATACCAGGATACAAACATTGATCGGTGCAAAGAAATATATTTTGGAACTGTTGGACAAAATTGAAGTGTTAGAAAACAAACTGAAGACAAATAAAACTACTGGTGTATGGAATCCGCCTAGTGAAATTCCTGTTTTAAAGATGGAACCTAATGAACTTCCTGATACTTATGCGTGGAATGCATTTAATGAACCTGATGAAGACTCTCCTATAAAGTATGAAGCTCCTGCTGTGTAAATAATGACGGGTAAAAAAAAAATAAAAATATTAAAAAAAAAATAAAACAGAAAAATACAAAAAAATTAGATGTAGAATAGAGAGCGGGGAATAGATCACTCTGTGGTAATGGAATAACATGCCACTTAGTGCTCTATTCCCCGTTCTCGCGTTAAGTTTATTTGACCTTGACCTATAAAAACATGGTGGGGGAAAGCGTTTTGGTGGGGGAAAGTGGATAAAAGAGGTTCGACGCGTTGTTGTAGTCATTTCGCTCATAATATTCTTGTTTCTCACATCTCGCAGTAGAACCAGAATCATGGCAAGTGGAGACAATGTTTTGGACCTTAGTACAACAAAAAAGGATCAACAACATTTGAAAGTCCAGAAAAGTCATTTTAAAGAGTCAGCTCAGGCAAGAGAGGCGAGAATAAGACAAAAATACTACAAACTGCAAAGGCTAATACCAGGAGTGCGATTGGGAGAAGTTAGGACTAGAACTATCGATATGGCCGCCGACTACATCAATCAACTACTTGTCGAGTTGGCCATAAAGAATGAACGAATACAGCAGTTGGAATATGAACGCAAAAGAATTCTACTACAAGAAGATGAAGAACCTATGAACTGTGTGATGAAAGACAGTGAATAAAGAAGAAGTGGAAGAAGCTACAAAATTATTTAAAATTTTATGTGTTAGTAAAAACAATTGGACTTAATATAAACAGTAATAAGGTTAAAAAACAATAAAAAATTGACATTTAATAATTGGTTACTAATTGGACTTACATTAGAGAGTGGGGAATAGATCACTTTGTGGTAATGGACTAACATGCCGCTTAGTGCTCTATTCCCCATTCTCGCTTTAGGTGTGTTGACCTTGACCTATTAAAATAGTAGTATATAAGTAGCTACACAAGAGGGCCTCCTTTATTCATTCGGAATGGCTCCCGTGGATAACACTGACTATCGTAGGAAACCTATTTTTGAAATATTATATAAAATTCAACAAGAAGATCTCGGCATGGAAGATTCGGATGACGACAACTCAGAAGCGGAAAGTGTTGACAGTATGGAAGAAGAATTAACAAGTGAGGCGCATGAAGATGTACAAATAGACTTGACAGAGAATGAATACCCACCACCACCATTGGAATTTGAAGATGTCCATCATGAAACTCCAACATCTAGTCACAATCCTGATGTAGAATCAATACGTCAAAGATTGGTTTTCTGCGCAAGACAATTATTCCCATCAGATAGCGAAGAAGAAGAAGAAGAAGATTAAAATTGGTGGGGGTAAGACAGCATAAAAAGGCGGTATGAAGAGGCCGCATTTCATTTACCTGTTAAATTTCAAAGGATAAACATCGCTAAAATGCATCGTTGTGAGATATGTTTAGAGACTTACGAAGATGAAATATTGTTAGACATTCATAAGGAGTTGTATCACAACAGAAATGAAAACATATCTTCAGAAGAAGTAACAGCAGGACCATCTAATACACTACCAAGTTTAAGTATTCACGCATTACCCGGTAGAGTGGTGATGCATCACAAAATTCAAAACGAAAATCTGGAGTTAGAGCAATTTATTATAGAAGCTAAACCAATTGTGATCAAGATTTTAAAAGAAGAACTAAAACGATTAAACTTTATTAAATTTGGTTTGATTCTAGACGCCATGTTTATCAATGTAGAAGAAGAAATGTCACCAAGAGGATTTATAACAAAAAATCGAACCATCATGGGTAATTCGGATATTGATTCAATAATAGAAGATTGTCTTGAAGAGATTTTGACTAAAATTCAAGAACACGAAGGAAGAGGATCAGGTTGGAGTCTAATTAGCGTAGTAGGTATGGATATAAGAGTGCACAAGCACGGTTATGGGCTGATGGGCAGCAGTTTCATCGCACTTCCGAAAAGGATCAAAGATACAAAATCATGTGTAAATGTTCAAAATCAAGATATGGAATGTTTTCGATATGCTATGACCTCAAAATTTGTATTACACGATGCGCAAAGAGCTGGCGAAGAATATGAGGACTACAGATATAGATATAATTTTCAAGGTATGTCTTACCCGGTAGGGTTGAAGGATATTTTAAAATTTGAAAAACAAAATCCCGGAATATCAGTTAACGTATTTGGTTTGGACAGTTCCAATAAAGTTTTTCCTTTAAAAGTGGTGAAGAACGAGCTTGCAGATCATACGGACTTGTTGTTACTTACAAAGGATGAAGTGTCACACTATGTATGGATAAAATCATTTGAAAGACTTGTCAACAAGCAGCTATCAAAAAATGAACACAAAAAAGTAATTTGTAAAAGATGTTTTTGTTTTAAAGAAGAAAGAAATGGAGGACGACATTGGTTACAAGAACATAAACAACTGTGTAATGAACACTTTGAAGCAAAGATTATCTTACCACCATTAAATAAATCATACTTACAGTTTGAAAAGGTGTTCCATCAGTATCGCATTCCTATAGTGGTATATGCTGATTTTGAATCAACACTTGTCCCTATTGAAGATGAAAACGTTGAAGCAAGGAAGAGTATAAAATATCAAATGCATAAGCCTAACAGTTTTTGTTTATTGGTTAAATCCACATTGGCTGAAGAACATTTAAATGGGTACGGATTGACGTCAAGACCTGTGGTGTACCGTGGTGAAGATGTTGCTGCGACATTTCTTAATCATCTATATGAAATAGCTAGGAATGTAGAAAATTTGTATAGCGATATTGTGCCAATGATACCTATGGATGAAGAAGAAGAAATTCAACATGAAAATGCCAGCCATTGTTTTTTATGTAAAAATGAGTTTACTTTGAATAACTACAAAGTTAAGGATCATGATCATCTTACAGGATATTATAGGGGTGCAGCGTGTAATGGATGCAACATCAATTACAAGATTCCTAGAAATATACCTGTAATACTGCATAACCTTAGCGGTTATGATGGTCATTTTATAATACCAGAATTGGGGAGAGATGACGGTGCGATTGATGTTATCGCGGAAACAACTGAGAAGTTTATAAGTTTTAGTAAGAAGATTGGAAATATAAAATTACGATTTTTAGATTCGTACCGGTTTATGCCGTGCAGTTTATCGAGACTTTCAGATAACCTCAGGAAAGAAGATTTAATAGAAACAAGAAAGATTGTGAATAACGATAAATTGGATCTAGTTCTTCGCAAAGGTGTTTTCCCTTACGATTATATCGACAGTTTGGAAAGATTTGAAGAAACCTCACTTCCACCTAGAGAAGCTTTTAAGAGTAAATTATACGAAGAGGACATCAGTGAGGAAGATTATCAACACGCTTGTAAGGTATGGAATGAACTAGGGATGAGAACTTTGGGAGAATATTCGGATTTCTACGTTAAATTGGATGTGACACTATTATGTGACATAATGGAAGAATTTAGGAATACCTGTTTAAAAGCATACGGATTAGACCCTCTTCATTCGTACACAGCTCCCGGATTGGCATGGCAGGCCATGTTAAAAGAAACAAACTGGAAACTTCAACTACTAACCGATATAGATATGGTGTTGATGATAGAGTCTGGTATCCGAGGAGGATTAACGCAAAGTGTAACCAGATATGTAAAAGCCAACAATAAATACCTCCCCAACTATGACGCGTCACAACCAAGTACATTTATAGGTTATTTTGACGCAAATAACCTATACGGATGGGCTATGTCAAAACCCCTTCCATATGATAATTTTAAATGGGTTGATCCAAATTCGATCGATAACATCGCCGATATCCCTAAACACGGAGATACTGGTTACATCTTTGACGTTGATTTTGAGTACCCGGAACATCTTCACGACCACCATTATGACTTACCGCTATTAGCAAAAACAGAAATATCTCCTACTGGTAGATGGCCGAAATTAATGATGACACTCACCAACAAGACGAGGTATGTAGCGCATTATTGGACAGTACAACAAGCGTTAGAGATGGGATTGAAAATTACCAGAATTAATAGGGTGCTACAATTTTCTCAATCCTGTTGGTTGAAATCCTATATTGATAACAACACTAGAAGAAGAACAGCGGCAACGTCCAATTTTCAAAAGGATTTCTTTAAATTGATGAATAATGCAATATTCGGTAAAACATTAGAAAACAAGAGGAATCACAAAGATTTAAGATTGGTTAATGACGCAACAAAACTACAAAAGTTGGTGCAAAAACCAAACTTTGCATCTTCAATAATTATTAATGAAAACCTTGTTGCCGTTTCTATGAACAAAATTTCAATTAAGATGGATCGCCCTGTTTATGTCGGAATGTCTATTTTAGATATATCAAAAACTCATATGTACGATTTTCATTATAATAAAATGGTGAAACATTATGGAAGAGAGAACATTGGAATTGCATACATGGACACCGACGCATTCATCTATTGGATTATAACCAATGATATGTATGAAGATCTACGCACTTTTGTTTATAAAGATGATTTTGATTTTTCTGATTATCCGCAGCAGCACCCTAACTACGACAACGGGATAAACAAGAAAGTCTTAGGAAAATTCAAAGATGAGACCAATGGTGCGCCTATGGAAGAGATTGTGGCTTTGATGTCCAAGCTTTATTCATTTCAACTATACATAAGTGAGAAAGAAGAACATCAAGTTGTAAAGAAGGCAAAAGGCATTAAAACATCATATCTAAAGAAGAATGTACAATTTGAACATTTTAAAAGATGTCTGTTCGAAAATATAGAAACCACAGCAACTTTTAATACAATAAGAAGCTTCAACCATCAAGTTTACAGTGTTAAACAAACCAAATGGGCACTAAGCTACAAGGATGACAAGAGGCATATCCAGCAAGACAATATACACACTCTTCCTTTTGGACATTATTCATTAACTCCTATCGACCAATAAAACCTGTTCTTCGTCCTTTCACCTACTTCCTTTTTTTTTCCTTTCCGTAAAAAAGAGGGGAGCATGGCAAGCCCAATGCCATGCCCCCTCTTTTTTACACAGCTATTATTTGGCCTTGACCCATATTTGTTAATGATATAAAAGATGACAAACCAGTCTGAGGATTAGTATTTTTTAAACCGGCGTGGAAACAACATCTAAGAATGGAAGGATTGAAGGATAAGATTGTACATGAACTTCATAAACCGGCAAGAAGGAAGTTTCCAAGAAGGAATACAGTTATAAAAGGAATGAACGATCTATACCAAGCCGATCTCATAGAGATGATACCACATAGTAAATTGAATAAAGGGTTTAAATATATATTAGCTATTATAGACTGTTTTAGCAAGCTCGCTGACGCTTTACCGCTTAAGGACAAGAGTGGGAAAAGTGTTACAAAAGCTATGGAAACGGCTATTAAAAGAAATAAACTTGTCATCAAACATTTACAAACTGATGATGGAAAAGAATATTTCAATAAGGAATTTGCGGCATTAATGAAAAAATATAACATAAATCATTATTCTACAAATTCGGAAGTCAAAGCTTCGATAATAGAACGATTCAATAGAACATTAAAAGGAGCGATGTATAAAACATTTTCCAAACGAGGATCGTACGTGTGGTACGATATATTACCGCAGCTTATAAAAGAGTACAATAACAAGTATCATCGCACTATTGGTATGAAACCTATCCAAGTAAATAGCGGCAATGCTAAGCTTGTTTTAGAGCGTATTAAAAAAAATACTGCTCCCAAAATTGAAAAATTAAAACCTAAAAAGTTTAAAGTAAACGATAAGGTGCGTATAAGTAAATACAAAGGAGTTTTCAGTAAGAGATATCTACCAAACTGGACTAACGAAGTATTTACAATCTACAAGGTGCAGCCGACAATACCAGAAACGTACATTTTAAAGGACAACAAAGGTGAACTACTTCAAGGCGGATTCTATGGGCATGAACTATTGAAATCAACAGTTGGTGACGTATATCTTGTCGAAAAGGTTTTACAAAGAAAAAAGGATAAAGTTAAAGTCCGTTGGTTGGGATTTGACAAGAGTGAAGATTCTTGGATTCCTACAAAAGACTTGGTATAATACTTTAATAATTCATTATGTGTTGAACCTTTAAACAAGATGGATATTGTACAGCAAAAGGAACGATTTAATATTAATAACATAGATGAATTGACGGTGGATAGTGACAAGTTAAACCGTGGTAAACATGGGGAATTACTACCAAACTCCATAAGATGTTTGATAACCGGTCCTTCAAATTGTGGAAAAACAAATGTTGTTTTCAACCTTATAACTAATCCAAAAGGACTACGTTTTAATAATATATACATTTTTTCAAAATCTTTGCAACAACCTAAATACCAGTTGTTGGATAAAGTGTTAGCAAGTGTACCAGAAGTAAATTTCTACAAGTTTAATGCCAGTGAAACAATTATGCAGCCAAATGAAGCTAAACCATTTTCTGTATTTATATTTGACGATGTATCATGTGAAAATCACGATACAATCAGAAGTTATTTTGCAATGGGGAGACATCATAATATTGACAGTATTTACATTGGTCAAACCTACAGTAAAATTCCAAAACAACTTATAAGAGATAATGCTAATTTGTTGATAGTATTCAAGCAAGATGAAACAAATTTGAAACATATATATAACGATCATGTGAATGCGGATATGACATTTGATAAATTTAAAGAGATGTGCGGCAAAGCGTGGGCTGAAAAGTATGGCTTTCTCGTCATTATGAAAGATGAAGCTATAAAAGATGGAAGATATCGAATAGGGTTGGACAAATTTGTATTAATCCATTAATTGAATGGCAGTACGTCTAGTAATGAATCAGACTTCATAGTGTAAACATGGTGAATCAAGAAAAACTATTGAAAGAAATAAAATCACTCAGTGATTCTATTAGGATGAAGAATCGCGCATTAAGGATGGGTTTAAGTGAAAGAGAAGAATTCCTAGAGACTACATTTAAACCTATTACGGAACCTTTAAAACAGATATCAAAAACCATTGGTAAACCTCGTTATGAAGGAGATGTTTTACTACCAGTTTCTAAACAAGAAGTAGAAACGTTAAAAAAAGACAATGATGATTCATATACAAGTGCTAGTGAGTTTTCGCAAGAAGAAACAAAAGAAGAAGAAGAACCAATTGTTGAAAAAGAAGAAGAACAACCGATACCTGAAGCAGAACAATCAATTCCCAATCTAACTCAATTGAGTAGCGATATATTACAGCATGGACCTCTTGGAAGGAAATACATAATGAAAATGCTACATGACATGAAAGCAAATCCGAATTTAGGTAAATCACACATATACGGAGCAAGGATTGATGGGAATGAATTAAAAATAGGTGATTCAAAACTTGAAATAACTGAAGACGATCACATCATTATTGGTGAGCATAAATATAAAGGAACAAAAGGGTTATATGAATTAATTTTTAAAAACATACCACTAAGATATTCAATCAAAGATTTAAATGTTTTTAAAGAAATTCTACAAAATACCAACGCTCATAAAAGGAATTACTCAAAGGATGCAATGATTAATCGTTCACGTGCAACGAAATATAACATCGTTATTAAAAAGCTGTTTCCTCCTCGAAAATTGCCAACATTACGTACCGCACCGGCGGTGAAACAACCGCTAAAAAGAAAATCTTTATCACTTATGGATTTATCACTTCTTGAACAACATGGCAAAAAGAGTAAAGGAGATACTTCAACATCTGGTAAAGGACTGATGAAAAATCTGTACAATACAAATGTGATTTACTACAAAGACATCAATAAATTGGTTGACAGAATGAGACTACTACATGAAGCCATGGAAGCCGGTCATACGGGATTAAATAATGAATGGGTGGCTCTGGTTGATGAACTTAGGAATCGCGGCATAGTCGTATAATTGCCCGCGGATATAAAAGAGTTGCAAGCGTATAATGTATCAGTTCTAACATGAGTGTCGACAAGTTCGGACGGTACTCCGCGTTAGGGGTGCAAGTCGGAGAAGACAGAAAAAGAGGCGGTTTACCACAAACTCCTGAAGGTGACTATAACATAAGTAATAAACGTTTAAAACTAGTTAAAGATCCAGAAGAAGATGCTGATGGAGCGAATTTAAAAACAGTTAAAGAAGCTACTTCTACATCATTGAAATTAGACAAGAATACTTACGATATCAAATCGCATAGAATAATTAATGTTGGTAAACCAACTGATAGTTCTGATGCAATTAATAAAGAGTATTTATCATCTGAACTTTCAAATACTTTAAAATTGCAGTGGGGTAATAATTTAAAAGATGGACAGACATATGATGCTGGGAATCATAGGATAACAAACGTGGCAAATCCAAAAAATAATAAAGATTCAGTTAATAAAGAATATTTACATTCTATAATACCGGAAAAGACTCAACGCGGATTTTCTTTTTATAAATTTATAATAAATGACATTGGATACCCAAAGGAAGACGGCGATGCTGTAAACCTGAAATACATCAAGGACAACTGTATTTTACAAGATGGTGATGAAATCGATTGTCATGGGAAAGTGTTGTCAAATGTAAAGTTCGCTTCTCAACCAAAAGACGCTGTTACTATGGAACAATTGTCTAAAGAATTAAAAAGGGGAACATCAAATTTTGTAAAACATGAAGATGCCGTGCTAAAGCGAGGAGATACATTTATACATGGAAATGAAAAGTTTGATTTAATGCAAGGAAATAATGATGAATGGGATGCAGGACATAAAACAATAACAAATGGAAGATTTGGTATAAAAGATACAGATGTACCTCTAATGGTGCAAACATTAATTGCGAGTGGTGGTACATTAGGTACATACAATGGTCGTAATAGAAGAATAAAAGATATTTATCCTGGTTATGAAGATGATGATTGTGTTACATTGAGACAAACAATAACTTGGGATAAACACTTTGGGACCAAATATGATGCAAAGATGAAGAAAATAATTAATATTTTACCAGGAGAAGATTTAAATGATGCTGCTACTATTGGACAAGTCATAACAACGTCGAAAAGTGATTCGACTGCTTACACGTGTAATGATAAACGTATTATGCAGTTACACGATCCCCAACATCCAAAAGATGCTGTAACTTTAGACTGTTTAATAAGAATAGTGGGCAATTTACTTATCGATACCCACAATCATATAGCTAGTACAACGAGTCATGTGATGATTCAACCCGATGAACGAGAAGCTTGGATTAAAAATAGAATTATAAATCAGTATATAATTAATTTGAATAATTAAGTATTTAAATATAAAAATTGTGCATGTGTTATTCATTTATGTAAAGCAGCTCGTGGAGTAAACACGCTGGTTATATAAGACGACATAATGAAGACCGCAACGCTCAGTCGTCGTCAAGACAGCGGCAAGAAAGGACGTGGTATAACATCAGCTGCGTTATCCCTGCTAAGACGGATTCCTGTTGGTGCTGTTCTAAATCGAGCAATAGACGCTTTACCATACGAATTTCATCTGCCCGGCGGCTATCAATATTGCGGACCCGGAACTAAGTTGGCAAAACGTTTAGCAAGAGGAGATCCCGGTATTAATAAATTGGATCAGGCCTGCAAACAACACGATATAGCGTATTCCAAGTTTACAGATTCGACAAATAGATCGATAGCGGATAGAGTGCTAGCTGAAAAAGCTTGGCAAAGAGTGAAATCAAGTGACGCTAGCATTGCGGAAAAAGTAGCCGCTTGGGCAGTTACTACAGCCATGAAGGGGAAAACAAAATTCGGTGGTGGGAAACGTCGTAGAGGACGACCTGCAAAGAAAAGAGCTCCCAAAAGAGGTGGAAACATTAAGAAAAGACGTCGTAGAACTCGTAAAACAAAGGCGAAGAAAACTTCCGTTTGGTCGATGGTAAAAAACGGAGCAGGCCTATACCTAAGACCATACCGTGTGTACTAAATAAGAACAATCAATTGATAATTCCAAATAAAGCTTTAACAAATCATCAATTATCAAATTATGTGAAATGTTTAAGAATACCATTTTTTAGAGGAGTTTTTATGAAAGACGCATTACCAAATAATATATGGAAAAACGAAACTGGAATAGTAAATTTGGATTCCACTCATGGTCCAGGAACTCATTGGGTATGCTATAAGAAACTCGGACAAAACGTTTACTACTTTGACAGTTTCGGCAATCTACCACCGCCGAAAGAACTTCAACATTATTTTCGGAACTCCAGAAATATATTTTACAATTACAAAAGAGAACAACCCAACAATACAGAAATATGCGGACATTTATGTTTGGAGTTTTTAGCGAAAAGTGTCAGTCAACTTTGAGATGTCATCGTATACAGTGTCACTGAGTGGAAATTCATCCACACTGAAAAGCACTCTTTTCCCGGCACTACGTTTATCCAAGGATAGACTGTGGGAAGCTGCACTATTGGATTTTACTACGTACAATTCAATTCCCAACGTCACGGAGGGAAAAAACAATTTACTACATTATTACGAGAGTAAAGACGAAAAAGGAAATTATTCACAATTGAAGGTAATCACTTTATCTACTGGATCGTATGAAATAGACGATATAAACCAAGTATTACAGAAGCAGCTAGGAGAAGAAAATATCAGTATAAAAGGAAATAACAATACTTTAAAAGCGGAAATCACTTCAAAGTATTATATAGATTTCAGTTTGGAACAGTCGATCGCCAGTTTACTCGGGTTTTCAAACAAGAAAAGAAAAGTCTTAGATCCTGGAACCACTCATACAGGCGATACCACAGTGACAATATTGAAGGTGAACAGTATTGATATAACATGCAATATTATACACGGATCGTATAGAGATGGAGTAAACCAACATATTTTGCATACATTTTATCCAACAGTGGCTCCCGGTTTTAAAATAGTTGAGAAACCACAAAACCTAATATACCTGCCATTGAACACCAGTTTCATTTCGGACATCGTACTGAACATATCGGATCAGGACGGTAACAGTGTTGACTTTAGAGGAGAAACCATTACAATACGGTTACACATAAGAGCGGTGTCATAAGTTCAACATGGGATTGACATTTAAACCGCAACAGAAGAGCCGAGACCTCAGTAGCTCTTCAACATTGGACGAGTTAACACCGGACAACATTCGTTTCCTGCAAAAGATCGGACTAAGACTTACCAACGATGGATATCCTGGATATATCTCAAGGACCGACGTTCGACGAAACACTATGGGAGAAGGAATATCACACGCACAACCCTTACACTTCATCAAAATTAAACAATAACGATGAAATAAGGATCCCCATTCAACAACAGGACATTTACACGTTACCGTGTGAAAGTTACTTGTACATCGAAGGACGGGTATTAAAATTGGATGGAAAGACCGGTTCAACGGTTCCATTTATAAATAACCCGATGGCATATCTTTTTGATGAAATAAGATATGAAATATCAGGAGTGACGGTTGATTCAACAAAAAAGGTCGGTCTAACAACGACACTGAAAGGATTAACATCATTAACACCGCATGAGAAAAATTCAATAGTCACCGCCGGATGGGTTGCTCCCGATAAAGACACTATAACACCGGATTCCAATGGTCATTTTGACTTTCATGTCCCTTTACGTTTGCTTTTGGGATTCGCTGAAGATTACAGACGAATAATAATAAATGTCAAACAAGAATTGGTATTACTCAGATCTTCAACTAACAAGGACTTGATACTTGCAGACCCTGGAACTACGGAAGCCAAACTGGAATGGCAACTACAGTTGGATAAAGTCGTGTGGAGAGTACCGCATGTCAGATTAGCCGATGAACACAGAATCGTATTGTTGAGAAAGTTGAAATCTGACCGTGATATCGTCATGCCGTTTAGAAGTTGGGAATTCCATGAATATCCCACACTACCTCAAACAGAGCGACAAACATGGACTGTGAAGACGTCCACTTATCTAGAACGGGCACGGTACATAATACTCGGTTTCCAGACTAAACGAAAAGATGTTATAACTTCGCACGCCGGTCAATTTGACCATTGCAAGATAAAAAATTGCAAAGTTTTCCTAAACTCTCAATTCTTTCCTTATGACAATTTAAATGTAATGTTCAGCAAAAAACGTTATTCCATTTTATACGATATGTATGCGAGGTTTCAATCGTCATATTACGGAAAGACAAATACACCGCTATTATCACCGGATCAGTTTTATTCAAAATCTCCGATAATCGTTATCGATTGTTCAAAACAAAATGAATCCGTAAAGTCGTCAAGTGTGGATATAAAAATTGAAATGGAGTTTGAAGAAGCAGTACCGGATGGAACTTCGGCATACTGTCTGATTTTACATGACAAGATAGTGACGTACACTCCATTAACGGGAATCGTTAAAAATGTGTTGTAAAAAACTGTTTTGAGGTTGATGCGAATGTTATAAAAGGGGGAAAAAAAGAATGAAAATCTCATTATATTTCTGACCGTCGTATGGGAAGCATCGTTCGCAAGATGAGCTCGCCTACTGCAAATACTAACGAAGAAGAAACTACGCCTCTCATGGCTGACAATAGTTTGGATATAGAAAAACAAGTTGAACAAGAAATGGATGAGTTCCTCAAGTTTAAACACAAGAAAAAAGAAGAGGAAGTTGAAAAAGGAGTAAAAAGAAGAAAGATCGACGACACCATTTCCACCAATATTTTGGCAGAAGTATTTCTCAGGATCTACTATCCCATCTCTTCGTGTATGACAAAGAGCGTATCCGCCGGAGTTATAAAATCATTGGATTATTCACCAACTGTTATTTTAAATCATGGATCCAAAATGGTGGCCTTCACTGAAATTTCCTGGGAATCGTTTAGGAAACATCTACATCTTTTGGAATGTTATTTGAGTAACAACACATTTGGAAGAAGGACGAAATTAAGTCTGCTGGAATCGAATATCGAAATCGATATAGTGAAACATCGAGGTGGACAAATCGTTCGCTTTCGAGATTTAACCAAGCACGACATGAAGGTACACCTGACAAAAGATGAATTCTACAGTCTAAGTTGTGCTGCCGGTCCTATAACAAGATATCTAAAACAGCTGATATTTTCAAGCGCGATTATAAAAGAGTATTTGACCGATACATTGGATAGACAGCCGTATGTTCCGATTCTATACGGTCCTGTAGATACGTCCATCTTCAATAGAATACCTCACGAAGTTGATATGTGGAGACAGTTGCACAACTATCAAACTAACTTTAATATAGATGAACAAGCCCAAGAGATGAATGAAGAAGACTCGTGCAACAATTAGTAAACTAACAACCTCCACTATAAAAGGATGTCCACCACGGTTTTACAAACAGTCGTTTACCAACCTTCGTCATGAATAAACGAGTTTCGTTTTCCAACCAATCGGAAGTAATGGAGGTAAGACGAGGTATAATTGAATTTCAAGCGTTCCGCGGTAACGACGGAAGTTTTATCATAAAAGAGTTAGTAGTTTTAGATATGGATACATCTGTAGTTTATCACTATTTATTCCAACCGCCTCTACCGTTCAACAGGTTAACCACCAAAGCGAAAGTGACAAACAAATGGTTGGTAAAACACTTTCACAACTTGAGATGGGACGAAGGTTTTATACACTACAGTATGATGCCGCACATTATGAATCATTATTGTAAAGAATTTAAAATTATCTACACAAAAGGATTGGAGAAAGCCAGTTGGATACAGGCGTTTACAAACCATGAAGTGTTAAATGTTCAGGTGGACAGGGATTTCCAGTGTCACTTTGCAAACATTTGTATTTCATCGAAGAACTTCAAACATCGGCAATCCCAATGCGCTTTAAAGAACGCTTATCGCTTGAACGCGTATCTCCAACAGAGTGGTGGGGGATGGGGAGGATATAAAAGCGAGGGGACGGGCATGACCCAGCATGAGTATTACTCTAGCCTCCGAGCAGTCAACACCTCGCACGCAGATTCGCAAGAGTAAGAATATTATCAACAGAAAAGAAGAAGTAAAGATGGCATCGCAGACGTTTTTACAATCACTTGTTGATCAGTTTAACAAACATTCCAAGTCTACCATCCTACCCACCAAGAGATGTTCAGAATTGAAAGAAGAAAAGCACTACATCATCCACACCATCAAGAAGATGGAAACAACTGTCGGAGACGCCATCAACTGTACGCTGAGTGAAGCGCCCTACTCGCCCGGTGATGAACCGAAATTTCAAATCTTTCTTCCCAAACGCTTTGTCCAACT
Source organism: Neoaliturus tenellus (assembly GCA_030545055.2). Lineage (NCBI taxonomy): Eukaryota > Metazoa > Arthropoda > Insecta > Hemiptera > Cicadellidae > Neoaliturus > Neoaliturus tenellus. The sequence continues at coordinate 131,861,876 of CM061531.1, read as the reverse complement.
TCTGCAGAACGAAGATCTACGCCTTATCCACCCCGGCGCTCTCTACTTGGCATCCCACGGTCCAAGCGGAAGCAATTCTACAGAGCTCACACTTCACGTCATGCCCACTGCCAACAGTTAATTTGTAATTTCCTATTGTTCTTGTACACCTTTGTCAAATATTTCTGAATAAACGACAATAAGAAAAAAAAAATAAAAAATATAAAGCAACATATCGGTATGTGTTTGTACACATATCGGTATGTTGCTTTATATAAAAAACAATTTCGGGTGGCCTTGACCTAGTTTCAAAAAACTATATAAATGGAGCAATGTCCGTGGGAATTTCCTCAGTCTACGACTACCTTCAGTGCTGTACACATCTCCGTTGCTTGTGCAATCGTCGGTGATAGCAAGATGTCTCTCAAGATCAAGTGTGCATCATACGATACCTCCACCATTACAACTTTTGAACAGCTCGACAATTTCATTAATGAATTGCGAGTTCTTCTTGCCGGTGGTTATCACTTGAATGTCGACACTTATGTCACAAACAAGAGGATGTTTTCCAAACAAAACTTCTGCGATGATGAAGTGTTCTTTCCCACACAGACGGGGACAACATCCACCCCGTCTACTCAAACTAATGTGAAGTTCCACAAATACTACTAAATGTCAAAGCAAAATAACAACAACAACTACAACTCGTCGCTGTGAAATTTCGCTATAAAACGAGTGTTCAACTCAAACAAAATCATCATTTGCTTTCCAACAGTCGCAGCGGTAACAACTACTGGTACCATGTTATACCGAATGATGATTGAATTCAATGGAAAGATCTACGGAAAGGACTATAGAACCGTAGAAGAGATGAGCTCCGATCTCAATGTATTGACTAGAGAAGGGTTCCAACCAAAACTGATCCTGAAGTTTCCAGAGGTGCATCCGCTATCCACTGAAGAACTCATCGCTATGGCTAGAGCAAACAAGCAAGAACACAAACAGAATATTAAGAAAGAACCTGAAGAAGAAGAAAAGGACAAACCTGCATCATAAATATATAAAAATAACCATCTTACATTTGTAAGATGTTCTTTTTTAAAACTTCATTTGGATGACCTTGAGATTACCCCCACCACTTTTCTTAATCTATAAAACACGCTATCCTATACTATACAACTTCATTTCTCGCCTAGACTTACAAGCGGCAACATGGAAGAGAAGAAAAACAAGGACGCGCCTCGCTACTGTTGTGAACAGAAATGCACCGATTTAGGGAGGTGGATGGTAGACGGATTAGCCTGTACAAAGTGCGAATTCTTCGGATCCTGTTACTGCAAATGCAAGACAAAGCAACTACCGCCACCGGAATTGCGAACCTTCAAGATTTTTAAATCACGATACTTCCACACTTGCTGTCCCCAGAGGTGTATCAAATTCCATCCGGAAAAACTTGTCAACTGTCGAGAGTGCAATGCATATTATAAGGACGACTTTTGTACATGCATCATAAGTGCGTGCAAGTACAGATCAGATTGGTCTTCTGATCCTGTTGAAGCTTCAGATGTATAGCTGTAGTCACTGACTGCAGCCCTTTTTTAAAACTCCATTTGATTGACCTTGAGATTACCCCCCCCCCCCACCACTCTTTTTTACAACATATATTCTACGGATCATTCGATACGCTTCTCATTCTTATTTCATTACTCGCACTGACAACAACATGGATGATAAATTCATTTCCTTTCAACATTTAATTACCGACAGAGAAGAGATGGAAGAACTATTCCAAAACTTACTCACACTCATTGATAACTATCCTTTAAGATGGATCAACATCACAGTGCAATACGTCAATCCTACCAAAATATTTTCATCCTCATCATCTTCTTCCGGCACCTCCATGTCTTCATCGTCACAAAGTGCAGAGGAAGAGGAACAGACAAATAATGGTGTTAAAATTGTTGAATTAAACGACGAGGAACAAGAAATGCAGACTCTGGTTAAATATAAATTTAATATTTAATTTACAAACAAAGTATTACTATTTTCTACATTGTGTTACAGCTAGCGCTTATCTTCGTACGGCTCCCACAACCTATCCCGACGGCGTTTCGCGGCGAACTGCGATGACCGAAGTTCCCTCGTTCCCCACTCAGGCTTCGCCCCACCACTGGCCTCCCCCCACTCTTTTCTTCCCCCACCACGGTACCCCTACCGAGTATAGGCGGCCGCCTCACCGCCGCTCGCCATTTGTTCGCCAACTCCCGAACGATGAGCGGCTTTCCTTTAGCGACAAGTACAAATACATTTACCGTAAAGTCGCAACAAGACTTGCGGGATATTTTTGAAACTTTGAATGACGTAGTCAACGCTCCACACAACACCATCACCATGACTGTGGAGATCTCCTACAATTGTCCACAATGCGAGGAGATGGAGAGCGAGGACATCGAACCTGCAAACAGCACTCCTCCACCTTCCGAGGCTGCAGCGTCCGACACGGCTGACAATGACGTTTAATCGCAAACAACTGTTTTTTTTTCTTCTTCTTCTTCACCCCCCACCACTCTACAATAAATATGCACTGCGCTCGTCTTCGCTTCTCATTTCATCGCCAACTTTCCGACCGTCAACACCGCTCCCGTTTTTGCCCCACCACGAAAGAAAAAAAAAAACACGCACACAAAGATGATGGACGACGTTTCGCTCAAATCACGATTGGAAGAGGACAGACTCAGACTGGAGATCAACAGGCTGCAATTGGAAGCGGCAAACCAACGAGGGATGGTCCGCCTGCTGCAACTGTTCAAATGCGTACTGTGCATGTTGTGCGTCTACCTCCTTTTCGCCATCACCTTCGGCGTCTACTACTGCGTCACCGGTGTACGACGCTCCAACGCCTCTCTGCACAACAACAACGACACGGTTTTAATTTAAATTCATTAAAAATAAATAAACGAAAAAAAAAAAAAAAAAAAAAAAACCCCTCCCTCGGCCCGCCCGCTCCCGCTCCGATCCGACCCGTCCCGAGTCCCCGCCCCGACTGAGCCCCTGCGGCTCCCACTTTTTTAAAACTCCCTCCGGATGGCCTTGACCCACTTACAAAACACACCCATCACTGTCAACCACAACTGCCGGTTCGAACCGCTTGGCCTTGACCTGCGCCAGAACCGGCAAAACCCCACTACTGACATAGGCTCCATAGAAGTACTAGGTTTGGGCTCCTCACCAGTATAAGTACTTGGAAGTGAAGCAATATCCACTTAATCATTATTAGTTAGGCCTACCTTACTGTTATTATATTGATCAAACTCCTCTTCAAATTCTTCAAATAATCTCGGTGATAGCCGAGACAGACTTGGTGATCGATGAGACTCATAATTAGAAGGACTAGGCCTAAATTCAAGGAAGTCCACCGGCCGTTTATTTTTATCACCGTGGTGAACAATTATGTCAACAACACTTTCGTCACTGCACGTTTCAGAATCGAACTCATAATCACTGTCTAAATACCGATCTACCTCGGAAGAACGTAAATTTTCACGATCCATAGTAAAAACATAACCAAAACAAACACTCGGTAAGCGGTGGGAGATTTCGTCTGCCGCCAAACGTCAAAACGAACAGATGCAACACCTGCTACTAAAACAAAGTCGGAGCGCTCTGACGTCAAATGCCTTGTGACGTCACCTAAAAGACAATGTCAAAACAAAAATTTGTTTTTGTTTACATGGGCAGTTTTTTGTAAACTTCAATAAAATTTTCTCGTGTTTATAAAATTTGTAATGTATAGTGTATGGTGTTTCAAAACTAATTTTTCATTTAATAACAATTTTGTTTATAAATGTGGTTATTTCATATTGAATAGAAGTTCAATTTTAATATCTGAGTGTTTTGAATAGTTTTTTGTGTTGTATTACCACCAAGCTACACAGTTTTTACTTTGGAGGATTATAGAAAGATTGTACTGACAACAATGAGGAAGAAAGAGGCGTATTTAATTTACCTAATAATCAGAAAGTACCTTCTAAATGGTTGGCTAAACGTTATTCTTAACATCAATTAATTATATCAACGAAGCCATGGTTGTCTCTTTGAAAAGTTCATGAAACTATCATGGTTACCAAGATTGAGCGTGTGAAGATTCATTTCCAGCCTACTCGTGAAAATTAATTGAAAGAATCAGGCGCTGATTTATAAATTTTAATGAAGAAACTACACAATCAATGGTGTTGTTGTGAAGAATTAAGATAATACGCCAAGAACCTAACTCATAAGTGACGAAAGTAGTATAGCAAAAACAGACATTTTTCAATCTAAGCAGCACAAGTTTTAATTACATTACTATAAATTTATTGATTATAACGAATTGTACCAGTTAATATTTTATTTTCAAATAAAATGTTTGAATCGTTGTGGTTAAATATTTGTACACATTTCATACTCATAGTTTAGGAAAGTACCGTGTGTAGGCTAACTAAATGGTATCGCCAACTTTTTCATTAGAGGCCAAATTAATAGTTAGGCCTACCGATAGTCAACTATTCTAATTTATTAATTCCTGTAAAAATTAGTATCACTATGTGTCCGAAAACCTTTATAAAATTATTTGAGTTAGACAATTGTTTAAACTTTTTCATGAAGTGAAAGCAAATAATTCATAATATTTAGGACGATAGGTATCTTTTTAAAAATCAAATATTGGAAATGAATACATTACATTGTGATACATCTCTAGGTTAGTTGTTAGGGTTAAGGGTTGAGCGGAAAATGTTTTTGTTTTCGCTATCAGCTGATGCTAAAAGGCAAATAAGAATGGCAGCACTCCGGCTTTGTGTTCTAGGTGGTGTTGACAGATGACGCTTTACAATAATTGAAACAAGAAATCAACAGGTTAGCCAACAGACCAAAACAATATATTATTCGTCAGTTCAGACATTCACGAAGGACATGGCACAGGGTGTCCAGCAGGTCATGAAAATAAAATTCAAGGACAATTCCAGGTTTTCCAGGCCTATTTTTATAAATTTCCAGGTAAAAATTTATCGACATAAAATGAATATTTATATGCGTACCAATAAAAGAAAGTGTTAAAAATTTAAAATAGATTTAATACGTATGATGAAACTATAAAATAAATATTAGCTGATAACTGGAAAAAACAAATTTACCTCATCATTTTTTATGTGGATATATTGACACAACAAAAGGCCACAATATATTTATTATATATACAATATATTTGTGAAACCCCCAAATTACTACTGAAACTCAAGTGAAAAACTCCTGTTGTAACTTACTATGATATGAATGGATATGAATTAAGGAGGCCAGAATTAAAAAAACGGTCACGTTTTTAAAAACTTTATTGAACACAGTAATATTTCCTTTAACATTTTTAAATCGAGGTAAGTTTAAAACCATTGAAAATCATCTTATCTAACAAACAATACAATATTCTAACAAAAACATAACAATGCCAAATATAACACACAGTTGTACCTAATACTTTTGAGTATTAGGAAAAAAACTTATAAGGAGTATAATAAAATATCTGAAAAAAACTTATTATTGAAGCCCGAAAAACTTAAATCTTTTTGGACTAGAAGGAAAACAATTACCAGTAGCCTATATTTGACTAAGTATCATATACATGTGGCCTGTAGGCCTACTTAACTAAAATGCACACTTTCAAGACAGAACTCAGGAACAGAATACCTTTTCACCCTTTCAGATATCAGTTTTCTTATGAGAAAACATGAAACTTGATAACTTAACTAAGCTCTAAATTGAAAATATCAATATATCACACATACTTTATAGTACAACATAATCATATCTTTTTGGTAACACAACTCTACGTATTAAATAAGTATATCAAATATATAAACAGATTTTATGTACACAATGGGTTGAAAAAAGTTAATAAACTTTCCAAAATCATAACGCTGAGGTAACATAACATTATTATAATGGGTTGAAAAAAGTTAATAAACTTTCCAAAATCATAACGCTGAGGTAGCACAACATTATTATATCAGTCATGACAATGGCCAAACAATTAACAAACAAAACTGTTGAGTATTTAATCATTTGTTTACGTCATGAATGTTGAGATCATAATATGGCTAATGAAAAGAGTTCAAAATTATAAATAAAGATTAATTACAAATCAGCAGATACCGGTATATCGTTAATCAAAATAAACAATTAATATAATAGTAACATGAAACTTTGGAATGATCATTCTCATGACGACAAATTATAATTTGTTCAGTTCACACGTACAGTTTACACTTCTTTACTAAGATTCTTAATTTTAGCTTCCAATTCAGAGCTTTGTTTAGCCGCTTCTTCGATTAATTTTGCCTTCTTTGCCTTGAGTTCTTGAATCAACTTCTTCTTTCTCTTCAGATCATTCTGAGCAGTCTTTGACTTATTCTCAAGCTGGCGAGCTGCAACCAATGACTCCTTGTATCTGGCATGTACGTTTCTTGCAAAGTTGATCATGGACTTGGTAATAGTGAGATTTTTAATGCCACCCTGAGACCCTACAGAGTCATGTACCCTCCTCATGCCGATTAGGGATTCCTCTTTGAGGTTTTCAATTAAACATTCCTTGTTTATGGAAAACCCTCTTTCCACTTGGGCATTGCCATGGGATAATATTAGCAGCATTTTTAAAAGCTGCCTCAAGTCTTTAAACTCGTTTGCCTCGTTCACAAATTTGAACCAAAAATGGTCCAGACGCGTTTTGCTTCGAACAAACTGGATGGCTTCTCTTGCAAACTCTTCCTTTACAACGAGTTCTTTAAATTGGCGTGATACAACATCAGCTTTCGTTGCACTCAACCAATTTGCATCAACTAGGTGCCCCAAAAGGTTCTTAAAAAGATCATTTCCTTCATCCTTAACTGCAATTTTCGGATCAAGGCAGGATAAATCCTTACAGATTTTGTACTTTAAAGGAGATCTTTCTTGAAGTTTTTTTGTAAAAACTTTCAGCCCTTTTTTAGCATCCCTTCTAAAGAGGGCAACGTCCACATCCTTAGGGTTTTTTATTTTTTTTATTTCTGCCCTTGTTGAAAATCCCAAATCCACATTTTTGTAGGATAACAAATTCTCCTCTTCATTCACATCAACATCGGCTGTCAGTTTCTCCGGTTTCACATACCTGGTCTTGATGTTTTTGTCTAAATCACAAAGACCTGAAAATAAAAACGGTGCGTATGGCCAGTCCGTTTGAAATTCTGTTAAGAACTTCTCAGCATCTGATGCAATAGTGACAAAAAATGCCAACTTAGAACCAATCAGAGGGTCTTTCAAATATTCTTCAATAACCTTATAGCTGTTTGACTTAACAGCTAAGGATTTTTCCGCAGATGTGGTTTCTACATACTTCTTGGTGTTAGGGATTATTTGAATGGCTGTTTGGGCTACCTCTACATTCTCCAGCCACCTTACTGCACAGAACTTTTTTGGGAAAACAACAGAGTTGGTTATTCTGATAAAATCTCCTCTTCGTGCGGGCGACTGCTTGAAGTGGTTGTACAAGCCACGAAGAAACTTTACAATACCCCAACCTGTAGCGAAAATTGCACCTTTAAAGGCGTTATGTACAGTGTGCAACCCACAGGTGCCAAAGTCAATTAATTTCTTTCCATAACCTTGTTCAGTCAGAAAAACTGACAAGTTTTTAACGACTCTTAAGTTTACATTTGGTCCGTAGATGGAAATTTGAAAAAGACAATCTATGTCCAGGTCCTCTAAAGATGTTAAGAGAGCACTCTGAAGGTCTTTGGCTTTAGATGAGTGAAGGAAAGCTGAGGACAAATATCTGGTAGTAACTTCATCCTTGGTGTCATCCCAAAAGCGGAGAAGCACATCCATTTGCTGTTTCGATGATATTTTGTTCATCGACTCATCAAACGATAAAACAAAATTAGAACCCCCTTTGACTAAATTTAACAGCTCGTTCTTGAAGTAAGGGACTAATCCAAAAGTGATTAAATAGCCTACTTTGGTTCGTTGCATTTCCATCTTTTGGGCAATTTGACTATCACGAAACATTAGCCTACATACTTCAACTCCAGCTGCAGCATTCCTGAATGAGTTGTGTGACATTACTGTATGTATTGCCCACAGGATTTCAGATTTGGTGACTTGTTCGTTAAGTAAAAATCGTTTCATACCTCTATCACCTAGGGGAACATAAGATGACACTGAATCTACTGAAGTCTTAGAGGTATTGTTTTTATCACATAGTGTTTCAGTCTTATCAAGGTTTATATGACATATAGGCCTAACGTTTTCAGTCTGGTTTTTATCACAGGATGTTCTCTTTATTAGTGCTGAATCTGGTGTATGAGAGGAAGATGGCTGTGGCAAGAAATCAGGTGTGTGAGAGGAAGACGGCTGTGACAAGAAAACATTGATGGCAGGGAAGGAGGCCATGGACTTGATGGCTTTTACATGTTTTTTCCCCTTCATGTGACTTGTAAGGGCTTGACGTCCCATATTTGAGAGAGCAATCACAGTTCCAGGACATAACCGGCATTTTGCAGAATAGATATCATTCGGTACCTGTAAAATCCAATTTTTGAGCTCGCTGTCTTGGAGCCAGCGGCTTTGAAATGTACTTTTTCCCCGAATTCTCTTCATTTTCACTGTTTTCAGACTTGACTATGACTTCCTCAAATGTTCATGACCAGGACTGCCCCCCCTCTCCATCTGAAACAAGAAATGAAAAAAGGAATTAATTACATAAAAGTATAACTTCTAAGAGAGCTAAAGTTTGTTAGCCTAAGTAACACAATGCAATAGACCATAGGCCTAGAATATTTTGCATTAGAAATACAAGGTAAATTTTGTCGTCTAAGCCATCAGGAGGCTAAGGTTATCAAAATTAAAAGGTTCAGAAACATATTAACTTCTGTCATATTAATTCAGACTTAGGCCTATACTTCATATTGTGACTAAGAAAATTTTTTAAAACTGTAAAGAGGTACCTGTCTGAAAAAATTGAAAAATTACAAAAATAAACCCACTGCAGTAAAGATGCGTAATCAACACCAATTCCAAATGTTTATTTCCAGATATGTATATATATATATATGTATATTTATTTATTTATTACTAATTTTCAAATTCAAATTCAAATTCATTTATTTCAAATTTTTTACATAGTCATGGCCTCGCCAAGTTATGCATAACTTGTCGGCAAGGTCCAATAGTATTCTGAAACATATCGCATATTTATTACATTTTTTTTACATTTTATTTATTTGCTTTGAATATTTTTATGAAAAACAAACCTAAATCTATAGCGGTTAGGGCAGGCACCTAAGAGAGTATTTTTTGCAGCTGTAGGAGAAAAGACAAAATATTGTGTATTACATGCAGGATACTCTTAAAATAAATAAATATCTAGACTATGAAGCTTAAAAACAGTACTTAAACTATAAAAAGAAAAACAAAACAAATAACAATAACAACTCATGAAACTTACTAACATTGCTCACACTTATATACATGAAAGATCATATGAGGGAGAAATTCTCAGCAGTTCGGTGGTCTTTGACTTTGTGCAAAGTTGGTTCACCATTCTGGAATGAAACATGTCATGTAAACATAACCTTGTAGCTTTTGTTTGTTGGTTATGTTTGTGTTATTTGTTTTGTAGTATGTGTTATTGTTTATTATGTATTGTGTTCCGTGGATATGTGTTGTGTGTGTGAAATATAGAGTATGTGGGTGAATAAGTTTCTTTTGTGTGTCTATTGGAAATTGGAAGTGTTGTGCCATAGTGAGTTTGAGCAGGGGCTTGAGGGTTAGGCCTAGTTCTGTGTTCTGTCCTTTTTTGGATACCTTAACAAAAGTTCTCAGGTAAATCTAGTCTAGGGCTTATTAGCCAGTCAAACACTGCTCTTTTAAAAGTTTTGATGTTAGGCGAGGCCTCTATTATATCTGGCAGTCTGTTGTACAGGTACGGTACTATATATTCTAGAAGCCGTTGCCCATAAACAGTACTTGGAATTGGCGTAATATATTTCCTCAGATGTCGTGTGTTAAAAGGTCTTCCTCTTTGAATCTTATGACGGTTTTCGCCATAGTTCCTTATAATCATATTGAACGTATACAATCCTTTGGGTGTGAGTTGCCTGCCAATACTGTATTTTGTTTCAGCCAAGTTTAGTCCAATGTTATTTAGGCCTAATATTTTTATGCATTTTTTCTGTAGGCTAGTTAATGTATTCATATGCGAGTTCGCTGCTGTACCCCATGCATTTATCCCATATCTTATTACTGACTCAAAAAGGGCTTTATATACTGACATCCTTACATCAATTGTAGTTCTATTTTTTAATTGATACATTACAGCAGTGCATGCTCTTAACTTCCCATTTATTACGGCTATGTGTTCTTTCCATGTAAGCTTTGAGTCTACTGTAAGGCCTAAATATTTAGTTTTCTCTTCCAATCTTATTCTGGTGCAGTTACAGTCCTTTTTTCCCTGCAAACAGTCACAGTCATGGTACTTTATATTGATTTCTCCTTCAAATTTAATATTTTTAGGGTGCATATGTAATATACATGTTTTTTGTTCATTTATTATTAATCCGTAGTCATGAGCCCACTTGGTTAATAAATTGAAATCATTTTGGAGATTTTCTACTGCTGTTTTTATGTTTTTATGTCCCGATAGTAGTAGAATATCATCTGCATATGCCCATATGTCACAAAATTTAATTTTATTCAGGATGTTGTTCAAGTATATATTGAATAGGGCAGGTCCAATCTGGCTTCCTTGAGGGACGCCATACTTAACTTCTTTCTCTTCGCTTACGGTATTTAAAACTTTAACTACAAACTGTCTATCTTTTAAATAGCTCTTAAACCACTCTAAATAGGGACCACCTACTCCTATCCTATGCAGTGCTAAAACTATTTTCTCGTGTTCTATGGTATCGAATGCCTTTGAAAAATCTATGAAGAGGCCTAAGCCATGACATGTGCTGTTCATTATGTTATTCGCTGTATTTGTGAATTCATCAAGGGCATGTTCAGTACTCCGCTTCTTTCTGAAGCCAAATTGCCTTGCACTTAGTAGGTAATTTTCTTCCACATATTTATATAAATAGTCTAGCACAAATCTCTCAAGTATCTTCTCAAATGTAGGCAAAATTGCAATCGGACGGTAGTTCTGAAATTCTTTTTTGCACTTATTTTTGTATAAGGGTCGTATCACTGATTTTTTTAGGCATTCTGGGAAAATTCCTTTTGATATTGATGAATTAATAAGCTTAGAGAGTGGGTCAGATATTTTTTCAGCAACTAATTTAACATCTTTCATTCGAACATTATCAATTCCGGGTGATTTGTCTGGATTCATACTATTTATTATATTCTTTACTTTGATAGCAGTAGCCTTAGGTATGTATAGGTTATGTATCAGATCTGAAACTATCCCCGTTTGAGATGCTTCAAGCCTTATAGTATTTATTTGACATTTATGTTTAATTTTTTCCACTCCGTCTACGAAGTACTGAGCAAAACCGTTAACAATATCTTGACTGTCTGCTGTTTTTCCCATAGCATTCCTTATAGTTTCATCAATACTGCTTTTTTTCTTTCGATTTAGCAAACTATTTACATTTTCCCATGTTTTCTTTGTATCATTAATGTTTTTCTCAAAAACCCTTTGGTAAAAAGCATCCTTTTTATTCCTAATAAGCTTGTTTACTCTGTTTCTTAGTGTTTTGTATAACTCTCTTTTTCTGGTGTTTGAGGGGTCCCCTTTCCATTGTCTAAAGATACGGTCTCTTTCATTAATTAAATTTAAAAGCCTATTATCCATCCAAATTTTTCGATAACATGTACTGGAGGATTGTTGCCCCCCACCTTTACTTGTTATAACTGTTGTACATTCTCTATAAATATTACTAAACTTTTCAACAAGTTCCTCAAAGCCTTTGTTTACATCATCATATTGTGTCAGATCCCAATTTTCTTGAATTAGTTTAGTTCTTAAAAGCGGTTCATTTATTTTTGAATATTTTTCTACCTTTGTGTCTCCTTTTCCTCCTCCCTGTAGGCCTAATTCCAGTTTAATTGTAATTGGGTAGTGATCCGAAATTTTTGTTTTTATAATCCCTGTATGTAATTTTTCAAGGGGTTTATCCATTCTATAATATATATGATCTATACATGATTGAGCTAAAACATTCTGTCTTATTTCCTCCCTAGTGTGGTCCCAAATACCCCTCTCCAGTCCCCAGGAAGCCAACATTGTCTCATAGTTTTGCACATGTATATTATTCTCATCGTTCAAATTGACATTAGTGTCTCCTATCAACATAACATGTTTGTAAGGTGCAAAAAAACTTATTACATTGTCCAATTCCTGTATGGCCTGTGGGAGCGGAAATCCACTACAGGAGGTGGGGGGTCTATATACCGCATGAATAAGGCATTTAAAAGGATCGTTTAATCCATTTAGCTCAATTTCCCCAGTAATGTGTTCGTAAGTAATTGTATTAATGTCTGTGATTGGTTTGAAATGTAGTTTTGCTGTGTTGACATAAATGATTAGGCCTCCTCCACCTTTTTTCTGCCCAAGATTATAAAACTGTGAAAAACCTGGAAGATTATATAAATTAACATTGTACTCATTGCATGCTACTTCACTAAGAACAATCAAATCAAAATTTGAATTACTCGACATTATTGCAATTTTAAGGCTATCCCAGTGCTTCTGTATTGACCTTATATTTAAGTGGAGTAACTTAATGCTGAAAGTATGGTCCTTTACATAGTCACTCCATTCATGAAAATTAATATAATTACCAAAAAATAGACGATTATCTGTATAATCACAGTTCATTTAAAATTAAAATTTTATCAAATCAACAACAACAAAATAAACTTTATAAACTTAACAAAAACTGCCATTAGCCTATATTGATGAGTAACGAGAAATGGGTGTTCTAAACTATAAATAACCAACAATAATAAAATCTGAAAAAGTAATAACAAAATGTAAAAACTATTATTATTATTGTAACAGTTAATTAATAAATATTCTATAAAAGGAACAAAGAAGATAAGGATGCCAGCGAAGAAAGGATAGATTTTTATTCTACTGATAAGATAACGTGAGCTGATAAATAAGTTGAGATGCTTTTCGAGTCTTATCTTATCTTTTTTAGGTCGCTATTACTTTTAATAACCAGAACGTTATCATTTTCTCCTTTCTTCGCCAACACCCGCCCGCCGCTAACCCAAACAAATTGGTAGTTGAGAGTTTTAGCTCTGGTCTTCACTTCCTTGAGTAACTGTCTGTAGTATGGGCATAAGTTCTCATTGAAGAATACGTTGTTTATCCTAGCCTTTCGTCCACTGTTTAACCACTTATCTCTCGTGTCCTTGGAGAAGAACTGTATTAATAGAGTAGGTGGCTTGCCATCTCTCCTAGGTTGGAGCCTGTGCGCCTTGTGGATTTCATTAGGCTCATATTGAACCTTAATCTTCTGTGCCACCTGTTGTAGTACATCTTCCATTTTCTCAGAAACATTATTCTGAGCTAGGCCATGAATTTCAAGGTTGAATCGTCTACCATATTGGTCGAATTCGGCAAGGTCCGTGGCCAGCTTCTCTGTCGTCGCCCTGGAGGAGGTCTCATTAGCCTTTAGAGACTCAACTTCAGCATTTAGAGCTTTATTTTCTGAGCGCAGAGCGCCCACCTCCTCAACTAGTTTGTCGTATTTTTCTGCCAGGAATTTCATTAAGTTTTCTATACTGTCCAATTTGCCTTTCATATCCATTAGTAAGTTAACCTTAGCTAAGATAGCCCTTTGTACACCTAGGCTACTAACCTCTGCATCACTGTCCATCGTTGGTGTTATCTCCTCGTCAGATTCGGTGTCTGGTTTGGAGGAGCTTTTCTTGGGTTTTCGACAATTCAAGCATACCCAGGTAGCCTGGCCATTTACACCAAGAGAGTTCCAAGTTTTCTTTTTAATACTGCAGGAGCCCAGATGCAGGCCATTCGAGCAGACCGAGCAGACGGCATAGTCCCCCGTTTTCGGCAAACTCTCCTCACAGCTGCTACAATTTGCTGGTGCCTTATCATCCATAATTAAATTTAACTTATTAGAATTGTATTTCACAAACTTTCAGAAGATGAAAAAATATATTAACTTAATGATTTTACTATAAATATGGGTTGATACGCAAAGGCGCGGTGCCCGCTCAAACCGCCACAGAGCAACCAATTTAGACATAGGATTCTACCCTCACCCCCTCTCAGCCAAAACTGTTGCCATTTTCCAGGTTTTTAATAAAATGTTAGCTGTATGTAAACATGTTAATTAGATTTGGCAACGTTGCCTTTGAATTCCATCGGAACATTTTTTTGTCTTACAATAATAAGGTGTTTTAACATTAATTTTACAAATAATCCACATAGCCTGAGTCTACATAAAAAAATAAGTTTAGGGCCTACTAGGTATTTAAGGAAAAACCTAACCTAAGTCTGTAAAATAATTTGTTACCTGTAAGTTTTTTAGAAAATGAGCTAGCTAACTACTACCGGTAGGCTAGCAAAATCTATATTAATAACCCTACATTAAAAAAAATACCAGATATTATTTTACGAAAAACCTAACCTAGGTATATAAGGATTGTTAGTGTAAACTGGTCTTTTAGAAAATGAGCTAGCATAAGTTACTACAACTGGTAACTTAGGGTAGCAAAAATTAAAAATCAAATGTCCTAATTTATATTGAGGAGAACAAATTGTTACTTTTAAAACTCATTTATATACAGTGGAACTTGAATAAATTGAAGCTGAAGGGACAACTCAAAAACTTATTCAATCCAAAAACTTTAACTACAGTAACTTAACCAAGTTCATTAATAACATGAATCAAACAAAGGAAAAATTCAAGTTTCTTAAGTACAGTATAATTTAATGCAAGAAAAGGTCCTATGAAAGTAAATTTAATAACAAACTGATAAAATAATAAAATACTTAACACTTACTTAATAAATACACTTACTTAATAAAATACTTAATAAAAATGAGACACAGTAGGATTACAAGTTTTTTTTTTTTTTTTTTTTTTTAATAACTTAAAATGTTTAACTCAGTATAAATTAGAATGAATATAAATTTTACTGTAGTTAATAGATTATTCTTTTTTTATAAGTGGTAAACTTAAGTGAATGTTTTAACAATTCAATTTATACAGGTCTTTGGAAAAAAGGAATGTTAGGCTTCGTTATAAGTTATGAAAATTTAAGAAAGAAAACTAGATTAATGTATGCTAAGTAAAACACAAAACTCTTAATGTTGACAAAATGTTGTCATAAATCAGCAGAAGTTGCAAGAAGAGTCAAAATATAGGCTTAGGCCTACTAGGCAGCTAACAAAACAGTAGGTTCTACAGATAGGACTGAAAATCGTTAATAGGCCTAGTCCAACAAGCAATGGGATCTAATTGCTGATAATACATTGTCTGTGAAAAAATTATGTAGGCTAAGTTATATAAAAAGTAAATGGACCTAGGTAAGTTAATGTAACTGATTCTTAAAACACTTGGCCTACATGATTCATTTAACTAATCTCACAAGAATATAGTTAACTTCTAAATGTCCTATAACGAGGCAATCATTGCCTTAATGAGACTTGTGTAACAATAAATGATAGTTACTTGAGCCCGATGAGAGTTGTCAATTCCTACTTAAAACTTATAATTACATCATATGTTTACGTTTTCGTCTTGTAAACCATAGAAAGGAGCATTCCCGGTAACCAAGAAATAGGACTAACTACATTTAGGCAACTATTAGCGATGTTTTTTACGCTAATACCCAAAAAGGTAAAACTTTCAATTGAGTAGTATTATTTAAAACGAATAAATTTTGTATTGTATATAAATAAAAAGAGTAATAATTCACTTACCTATGTAAACCCAGACGACAACGACGCCATTGATGTTTTCTACCCACAACACAACAGTGGGGTTATTTATCGTAGGGTTCAATGGCGCTGTTACTGAGCTAATATAATTGGGATGTAACACTGCGTGTTACAAAAACATGTCTTCCGTCCTCATATTGTAGCGGGCATTGGTCAATAAACATAACCAACGCAATTTTGTGACGTTGGCAGTGACGACGTGAACATAACTTAGATGACTCTAATGCACGACGGCATTGCCAACCTTGTAAAACGACGGCACGCAGTTACAGTGTTTTAGCTCAGTGAACCAGCGCAAGCATTCATCATGGTACTTTCGTGGTACAAGATTATCGTATACCTTGTTCACAGGTGACACCGGTGAGTGATTGTCGACGACGTCTTTTTTGCGGCTTCTCTTTATTGGTCTGTTTTGAAGAGAATGTAATTATCTAGTTACAGATGACAGGTGATATTGATATCTCTGTTCCTATTCCAAAGTAATATTTCGGTCTGATATTTCACAAAATAACAATCGGCGATTAAATTTATGGCCGACGTTGCCAATTTTTGCTTAATATATTCAAAATTTAAAAAATTCCCGGTCAGCTGTAAAATTCACGTACAATTCACGGATTTTTCCCCGGTCACTAAAATTCACGTACAATTCCAGGTTTTCCAGTCGGCTGGACACCCTGATTTAAAAGAAAGGCGGGAAGAAAAAGAATAAAGCATTTAAAAATTGGATTGAAAAACTTGCCCCTGAAGATCCCCGATTGGAAGTTATTAAAAAAATGTTGAAGCCTGAAGGAACAAAAGCGTCTATGTTCGCAAATGAAGAAAAAATTAAACTAAAGCTACTTGCACAACGGGAGAGGCAAAACATCAAAAGAATAGTGGAAGAAGAAGAGAAATGGTATTCCTCTTTATTCGACTTCAAAGAGAATATACCTAAAGAAAAACCGAAGACAATGGAAGAAGTAAGCTTAGAGACCAAAACAAAACCAAAAAGGAAAATCACCTCTTCTGAGTACATTTTAAGAAAAACTAGTATACGTGTTGCTCGAAATCGAGCAATTTATTTAAATATAGTACAAATTTTACTTTAGCTTTAAATCAATGAAATCCGACCAATCCAATAATGTGAATATCTTTAATCGCCAATTACTACACGTATTTACAGCTGATTATTAACAGATGTTTCAAATGCTTTATTCAGTCCCCAGTGTTATTTAAATGGGAAATTTTTAGATTTCAATGTTGGATAGCGCCTTTATTTTCAGTCCGATTCTCATCAATTTTTGGAGGAAACAACTACAGACCAAGCCCTATCCAACGACACCAAAAACTTGAAAATCGGTTAAAAATTGTAGGAGGAGTTCTCAAGACAAAAAAACCCTTAGCGTATTAAATAAG
Source organism: Neoaliturus tenellus (assembly GCA_030545055.2). Lineage (NCBI taxonomy): Eukaryota > Metazoa > Arthropoda > Insecta > Hemiptera > Cicadellidae > Neoaliturus > Neoaliturus tenellus. The sequence continues at coordinate 131,844,517 of CM061531.1, read as the reverse complement.
TATAGATGAAACTTCCAAAATTAATTTCTACACTGCAATCCCCAACAAAAAATGAAGACGTTTTATCCATCAATGTCGACGAAGAGGACTTACTTCTCGATGTCATATCATAATAATTCAAGAGAGAAGAACCAAGAGGAAGACATGAATAATTGTTTTGTATATTTTTTAGGTTATTCATCCATCTTAATTTTTCATCATCAATCATCATTCATAAAAATTTTGTTTTCTCGCATAACTTTCGAAATAAAAATTTTAGAGGGGACAGTTGCGACGATACGAGCCAATCGTCACAACAAATTCACTTAAAAAATTAATTTTCATTTCTGTATCTTCGTAATAAAAATTAACTTATAACTTATTTTCACGTTTCTAATCACTAAAATATTCTATCAAAACGAATAATTACTAAACAAATAGTTGAATTTTTTACTATATGGAACATAGAGTATAAAATTCTTTTAGATCGACTTTAAATTTCTCTTAGGCGAATTTTAGACCCCCAAAAGGCTTTTTTATTACTAATTTGATTTCAATGAAATTCTCAGGTTAGATTTTAAGTATTTTAAACTAGGTAATAAACTATAATCGAGCAATTATTTTCAAGTATTAAAAAATCTTATTTTCCGGAATTTTTGACAGAACTTTAGTTGTTTAGGCTACATGATTTGACTAATGTAGTTGCTATGATCAGTTTATATTCCCCCATCGCAGCTGAGTTGTTGCTGTGTTTGCTGAAAACAACATTCAACATATTAACATAACCTTTTCTTGTTTATATCTGCTCGCCGTTATGTTACGTTTTTAAATAAAATTTAATTGATATTTTGACAGACCTATTTGTTAAATTAAATAGATCAACACTTATGTTTACTTGTTGAAGTTATAAATTATACAAAAAGATAGGCATGTTGATGTGGAATGAATTGCTATCGTACGGAATTATGCGATTAACTAATTTATGGGATACAACAAATATCTATTTGGGAGAAAGATTTAAATTGAACAACTAATTAGAATGTGTTGTGCCATTGTAGCCTATGTCTCAGGTAACAAAATATGCATTAAGTGTTAAGTAAGCGTAATTCTACAATACTTACATTACTTGATTTTTATTAATTTGCAATCATGGATTTTAAATTGTATTGTTTTTTCGCTCTACAATCTATTTACCTTTAATATTATAAGCATAATTATTATTAAGTTACTTGCTTGTTTTGAGGTCTTAGCTAAAATCATTGTTTGTATTTGTTGGCTAGGCCTAGGATGTACGCCGGTTGACTTTGGACGGTTAGATGACGTTCCACTCTTCACATTCGATGGAGATGGAAACCTCCGTTCTCTCCCTAAAGAGCAACAAGGCTCCTGACCCGGACGGATTCCCAGCGAGGCTTTAAAGAAAGTATTTTCAATTAATGCTGATTTGTTGTTGAGAATGTACAACGCCTGTTTGGTAGAAAGGGTGTTTCCGGCTCCCTGGAAAACCGCCAGACTTGTACTCATCAGCAAGGGCAAAGGTGATCCCGAGCTGCCGTGGTCCCACAGGCCTTTTTGCATGTTGGGCACGGCTGGGAAGCTGCCCGAGAAGCTGATCCGTTCCCGCCTGACGTCTGCCGTGGAAGCTGCTGGGTACTTATGGCCCCGTCAGTACGGCTTCAGAAAGGGACGGTCAACGATTGACGCTATCACCGAAGTCCAGAGAGCTGTGAAGAGAGCCGAGAGCCACGACCATTTCTCTCGCTAAGTAGTGCTTCTTTGTTACGCTTATGTCAAGAATGCCTTTAACTCGGCGAGGTGGGTCGATATGCTGGATGCGCTTCGCAACACCTTTCGCGTTCCTGCATATCTGTTGCGACTCATCTTGTTGCGGATTATCTCCGCTCTCGAAGCCTGATTTACGACACAAGGGACGGAACGTGGACGATGGAAGTCACTTCTGGTGCCGTGCAAGATTCAATACTCGGCCAGGATCTCTGGAACGTTGCCTATGACAGCCTCCTGAGGTTGGAGATGCCTGAGGAAACCACTTTGGTTGGGTACGCCTATGATGTTGCAGCTCTCATTGTCGCACGCAACGTTGAGCTGGCCCAACTAAAGTTGAACCGAGTCATGCGTGTGGTCAACACATTGATGTTCGATCACGCTCTCTCGCGTACTTTCCGTAAGACGGAGATCCTTACGAAGAAGAGGATGGAGACCGTCGTTCCGTTCCGAGTGGGAAGGAAGGTGGTCCAATCAACTCGTGCTGCTAAGTACTTCGGGATTATGGTGGACACCAAGTTAAGCTGGAGGGATCAGATATTCCGTACGGCGGACTAGGCCGCTAAGGTAGTCACTTACCTTAGTAGGCTGATGGCCAATGTCGGGGTTCCACGATCCAGCAGAAGACGTCTGTTGATGTCCGCGGTTCAGTCCGTGCTTTTTTATGGAGCAGAGGTGTGAGCAGACGCTCTCGATAAAGAGTAGTACAGGTTGCGACTCGCCCGGGTTCAACGTCGAGCGGCGCTCGGGGTGTGTTCCGCCTACCGGACAGTGTCCGAGCCTGCCGTCCTGGTGGTCGCCGGAGTTATCCCTGTCAAGCTCTTTTCAGGAGAGAGGAAGGCAATTTATCAGAGACAAGGCGAGATTAAAAGGACACGGCAAGAACAGAAGAGCGCTCCAGAACCTTCCAGCAGTGGCAACACAGCTGGGAGCACGACATCCGAGGACGATGGATTGCGCGACTTATCAAGCACGTCCAACCATGGGTGGAACGGCAGCCAATTCTTGACAATTCACGGCTATCTCGGTCGTACCTGAACCGGATGGGCAAGACCGGTTCACCGGACTGCATTTATTGCTCGGGCGTTCCCGACGATGCGGAACACACATTCTCCCGCTGCTCCCGTTGGGAAGGGCCCCGCCTGAAGGCCACACAAATTTTTTGGTGCATTTTCGGTGGACTCGGTCTGCCAAAAGTTCTTGGAGGATGAGGAAAACTGGGATTGTTTATCACAGTTCGTCCGGGGCATCCTCCTGGAAAAGAAACCGATCTGGACCGCGAAGTGGCCCAGATCCCTTGATCGAGTGCCTGGATAAGGAGTAAGCCCCACCGGCGTTAGCCAAATTTAGGCCTAGCCTGACGTAATGTGATAAACAATTCCAGGTTAGAATCCTAAAGAGTAGAGGAGGTTTTTTAGTGGGTAAACCCATTTTTAGGGGAGCCCCACACTACAGACTTGCCACCTGTGTGCGTAATGCATTTTTCTTACCTCTCCCTAAAAAAAACCCATAAAAAGCGTCACTTAATAACTCAAAAAGTGAGTAAAAAATTCTTGTACGGGACGGACATCGGAGCGTATTCCTAGTTACAATCATTTATTAAATTCGAAATACGAAATTCCAACCTATTTAAACACTTTGTTTTGAAAAAAACTAAAATGTAAACAAATATATTAACACCTGATTAAATTTGCTTTTAAAAACACATGGTTGCTTAAAGACAGACTTTTAGAAATGCCAAATCAGCAAGCGTTTTCTGTACGGTTCGTAGAAATTAGTTATCCCGGTACATTTTAAACGCATAATCAGAGGTGGAGAACTCGGCATAAGCTCTCCGAACCGAAAGGTAAGGGTTCTCGGCTAACGCTGGTCTTCTACTCCACTTTTATAAGTAGATTCGGCTCTAGCTGACTACATAGAGCGATAATTGGCTTTTAGCTATTTCGCTACTAGTTTTTCGGCTCCGCCTAGTCTACATTAAATCGCGATAATTTGAATTTTATTTTATCATTTCATCCATTTCATACCATCATCTATTTGTTTTTGTTTGTTTTAATTTGTTAACTTTAAAGTTTTATTTTAAATAAACTAAACGTTGTTAATTGTATTAAAATCTTTTTATTTCATAGGATAATTTTAGTGCCGTGGCAAAGAACCCGCCCTGAGGTAAAAAATTGTAAATAAAAAAATAATAAAAAAAATAGTCAAATCCTGTGATATATCTCAATACATATTAATTTTAATGAAAACAATTCTGTATTTCAAAGCATGAATAAGAAGGTCAGAAATTTGGGGTTGGCCCACTTAATAAGAACAAACAATCAGGTGCGCAGCTTATATAAGATAGGCCAAGCGCTGCCCGTGCTTCCGGCAAACATGATTCAGGAGGGATGACTCCAGTAATTAGGCTTTTCCTAAATAGTAATTTTCTATAAAGTTTCCTCCAAGTCTCTGGGAAAAACTACAAGTTCTGGTCCAGCACGACTTTATCGCAAAACAACAAACATCATTCATGAACCAACTGAAAGAAGACTTGAACGAATCCGAATTTCTCGTAACATTGGATTTTTTTAGCGAATTTCCCTATAGGGAATACGCTATTACCGTAGTAGCCATGGTAAGACCTAGACCACTTTACTTTTTCATTTTGAGGTCCCCAGAAGCCAAAAACACCATTCGTTCGTTTTCATATATATGTATATATATATATGTGTGTGTGTGTGTGTGTGTGTGTGTGTGTGTGTGTGTGTGTGTGTGTGTGTGTGTGTGTGTGTGTGTGTGTGTGTGTGTGTGTCCGTGGTACTGATAACTTTTGAAGGGGACCTCAGATTTTGATGAAATTTGGTATGAAGGTGTAAGACCAGGTCTATTTTCATGAGTTCGCGAACCAGCATTGTCGGGTTATGGGGTTTTTAATGGGTTTTTGGCATTTTTGGACCTAAATTTTCAAAATTCATCAACTTTAACGAAACCCATTTAAAAGAGCTTAAAAAAAAAAACAATTTAGTATTTTGAATCTTTAAAATAGCTTAACTGGTTATAGAGAAAATTCAAATCAAGTTTCCCATGTTATTCTTATGGGTAAATCTTTAAAAAGGTATATATCGCTTATTTATCAACATATCTTAATAAAAATTTTTATGAACCTTCACTAGGTGGTGAGTAATTAAGATTTGATCAAAACCCCACATGGCAGCAAACCTACATGCTAAATCCCACGGTATTCTCATGGAAAATAAGTGTATAATGGGAGCAAGAGAGATGAACATAATAAGGTATCTGTTCTTAATCAGCTGATCAGCTGTCTTCTGCATATTTGTCAAATTTGAAATTTGAAATTATTTGCATTGAAGCTTTGAATGTCCACTTTTATTACTGTTAAAAAAGTCATTTATTGCAATATAAATATTAATATATAATTTATTAAATAAAAATAATTTACTCAGAAATATAATGCTATTAAATATATTATATTTCCTTTTAAAGATTATTAATTATATAATATAGCCAAAAAGGTCTTTGATGTTGAAACAATAATTCTTTGGAAATTCGCTGAGTACGCAGGTCTGCTGCGACGGGGGTATTTATAAAATATGGTAAGGTAGTCCAAAATGAAGCCCAAAGCTACCACTGGGCTAGTACACATGCCACAGTACATCCTTTTATCCTTTACTATAAAGCAGATGCTAAAGTCACTCACACAAACTTCGTCATCATATCAGACTGTCTTGAGCACAATACGGATGAAGTATATACATTAAAAAAAAAAATTCATAAAATTCTCAACAACTAAATTTGAAATTTCACCTTAAAAGATATTTATTTTTATGATAGACGTGCTCAATATAAAAATAAAAAAAATATTAATCTGTGCAGCCATCTTACAGATTTCAACATTGAAGCTGAATGGCACTTTTTTGCTACTGCCCATGGCAAAGGACCTTGCGATGGTCAAGTTGGGACTGTGAAACGTTTGGCCGCTAAAGCGAGGCTACAGCGCCCTTATGAGAATCAGATTACTTCTGCTTTCGAACTTTACGAATGGGCCAAAGAGAATGTTTCTGGGATTAATTTGAATTATTCCACACAATAAGAATACACAAAATCACAAACGTTTTTAGCAGACCGATTTAATCAGGCAATAACATTTAAGGTACTAAAATATTCTATTTCTTCATTACAGTAAAATTTAAGTATCAGTCAAATATTTTTCTGAATCAGGCACATCTTTTGGTTTCGTCACATTTTGCACATCATCCATTGGTTTCATCGGTACAATATTTGTATAGAATCTTTGTACATTTCCAGCTATTGAATATAAGTGATCAAGAAATATTGTCTCCACATTTTCACCACGATATACTAGAGGTTCTGAAGTTAATCCATATATGTTTAAATGTTCTTCTGATAATGTACATTTGACCGTTAAACAAAAACTGTTTGAATTATAAAATCTACTTACGCAGTAGCCTGTAGGTATCAAATTGTTTGTAGATTATTATCATGCCGATAATAACAATTATCATAATCTACAAACAATTTGATACCTACAGGCTACTACGTCAGTAGATTTTATAATTCTAATAAGGTATCAAGGCCGTAAAATTAATTAAAAACTGTTTGGTTTATGCATTTGATACTTAACACTTTTTTAGCTTTACAATTTCCATCTTCAACGGGAACAAGTGTAGATTCAAAATCCGCATATACGACTACAGGGATACGGTATTGACGATGAACCTTTTCAAATGTAACGAATGCTCTACTTTGCGAGGGTAAAATAATCTTTGCTTCATAATTATTGTTACATAATTTTTTATGCTCTTGTAACCATTCTCTTCCTCGTGGTCCATCTCGTTTAAAAGTAAAACATCTTTTGCAAATTAACTTTCTATGTCGATCTTTAGAAAGTTGCTTGTTAACAAGAGAGTCGAATTTCTTTATGTACACATAGTGAGACACATCACCTCGCGTTAGTAGTAATAAATCCGTATGATCTGCTAACTCATCTTTTGCCACACGAAAAGGATACACTTTGTTTGAACTATCTAATGCAAAAACATTGATAGACGTACCGGAATTTTTCTTCTCAAATTTTGGTATATCTTTCAGTGATACAGGATAAGTAATTCCTTGAAAATTGTATCTATGTCTTTGTTCTTCATACTGTTGGTTCGGTTCGTTCAAATGATTTGGTACAAATTTAGCTATCATTGAATAACGAAAACATTCTTTATCTTGATTTTTGACATTTATACAAGATTTTATATCTTCAATTCTTTTTGGCAAAGGAATATAACTAGATCCCATTAGTCCATATCCGTGTTTATGTACTGTTAGGTATATCCCTTGAATACTTGTTAAACTCCACCCAGATCCTCTTCCTTCGTGTTCTTGAATTTTCGTGAGTAATTCTTCAATACAGTTTTCTACTATTGAATCAATATCTGAACTTCTATCATGGTCCGGTTTCTTGTTATGAATCCTCTTGGTTACAATTCTTCATCTACATTTATAAACATAGCTTCTAGTAATAAACCAAATTTAATAAAATTCAATCTTTTCAGTTCTTCTTTTAAAGTTTTACTTACAATCGGTTTTGCTTCTCTAATAAATTCTACTAGCTTCAAGTTTTCATTTTGAATCTTATGATGCATTACTACTTTACCAGGTAAAGCAAATACTTGTAGATTTGGTAAAGTAGTAGAAGGTCCTACTATTATTTCATCTTGTTCTTCTTCTGTTTCATTTATAACTTCTGCGTTGTTGTGATATAATTCTTTATGTATTTCTAATAGAATATCATCTTCAAACGATTCAGAACATTCATCGCATTGATACATGTTGACGATGTTCACTCTTCAAAATTTCGCCGAGAAATGAAATGGGCTCTCTCGTTCCTTCTTTTATAACGGTTCCCTCACGACTATTTAATCTTCTTCTTCACTATCCGAGGAAAACAAACGTTTTGCACAAAATATTAACCTTCTACAAACTGGTTGTTCATTTGTGTTTTCTATACCAGTTGTAGTTTCAGTATATACTTCTTCATATTCAAACGATGACGAAGATTCTGATGTTATTACATCCATATCCAAATTTTCATTCTCCATATCATCGACGCTTTCTACCTCAGATGTTTCACTGTTGTTATCCTCTTATTCCATATTTAAATCTTCTAGTTGAATTTTATACAATATTTCAATAAGAGGTTTTTTGGATAATCAGTGTTGTCAACAAGAGCCATTTCGAATAAATGAGGAATAACTCCGTATGATCCGGCTTATATGATTTTTGGTAAGTATGTAAAGGTCGTTTAAAATTAAGCGAGAATAGGGAATAGATCACTAAGTGGCATATTACCACAAAGTGATCTATTCCCCATTCTCTAAGACGTGTCCAATTAATAACCGAATTCTAAGTTCATTTTGTTTAATTTTCTGTTATTTTATTTATAACATAGTTTATAGGTTGAAGATTCTGAGTTTCAATGTTTCGTTTCTTTTCCAACTCTTGTTCCAACTCTTCTATTCTGGATTCTTTTAACACTAACTCCATATGTAAGTCACTGAAATAATCGGCTGCCATATCCACTGTTCTTGTTCGTACTTCTCCTAACCTAACTCCAGGAATCAATCTTTGTAATCTGTAAAACTTCAATTTTATTCTTGACTCTCTTGCTTTAGCCAATTCCCGACGAGTTGATTTTCTATCTTCTTTTGTTGTAGTCGGTTTTATTGCTTTTTAATTGGACAAGTCAAAGACACTTTACTTCAAGTCCATCCTTGTAACAAGTTCGCTTTAATAATAATTCGCCTACAGAAGGCTCTTCCTTTATACACTTTCCCCCACCATTTTAACTTACCCTCACTCTATTAATATAGGTCAAGATCATCCAATGTTAATGCGAGAACGAGGAATAGAGCACTAAGCGGTATGTTAGTCCATTACCATAAAGTGATCTATTCCTCGCTCTTTATTCTATATATACTTTTTTTTGTTTTACATATTTATATATATTTTTTGTGTTTTTTGTCTTGGGGGGAGTTTTGTAAAAGAGTTATTATTCTTTTTGACACCTCAAACAGTTCATTCATTTTTAAACTTCGCTATGTAGAATGACCATTCTTGTTCTTGTTCCATTCTTTGATTGTTTTCAACTGTTCTAACTAATTCACTAATGTTTTATTGCTTGAACAATAAATTGCATCAGCATTACAATTTTCTTAACTAAGATTTCTAAAAAATATATATTTTTTGTTTCATTAGTCTTTTCTTGATTGTTCTGCTTATTTTCATACTTTTTAATTTCTTCTTTATATTTTAGTTTATCTATTCAAATTTGTTCATTCATACATAAATTTAATTGTTCACGTTAGTAACTGGTATTTACTCTTCTTCAAAATATTCTTCGATTGTATAAAACGTTTTATCAATAAGGTAGGACTTGAATTTGGATTTGAAGATGTAGAAATCGTTGAAAAATAAATTTTTCAATTGTTGTGGTAATTTGTTAAGTAATTTTCTTCCATTGTAAATTATATGTTTCTTATAAAATGAAGTTCTGTAGAATTCTGTAGGTATTATTTCCTTCTTGCGCAAGTTACATTCATAAGGGGTGTCTATTTTATTTTGAAAAAGTGATATGTTATTTTTTACAAAATTTAATGTTTCTAAAATGTAAATAGAATTAAAATGTAAAAGGTTATTAGTTTATTTTGTTTGAAGATTGGCCGGCAAGATTCCCTGGAATTCAATTTGAATATAACTCTAAGACCAGCTTTTTGAAGTTTAAAATTTTGTATCCAAGAATTTGTATCCAACAAATATTCCTTGGTTTTAATCAAAGTCTTCATTCTGCTACATCCAACTACAATGGAAGGCACTATTAGTTTTAATTCAGTAATTTCTATCTTATCTTTCCAGTACCTCTCTCTCATTCTTAAGTTCTTCCTTATTTTTGCTGAAGATGGTGTTATTGAAGCATACATACAGTCCGGATAGCAATTTGACGTTGTAAAAACTGGCGTTGCAGAAGGATGAGACATCTTTGGATGATTGCTATGAATTGAATTGAATTGCCCGTTATGACTTTTCTTTTATGCACTTTCCCCCACCCATTTGTCCCCCCCACCGTTTTATACATCTTCCCCCCACCACACCTATTTATGCTCGTTTCATTACAATTTAAATTTTATACCACACTTCCAATGTTGCGTCCACATTTTCCTCTTTCAAATACTTGACGAATTCTTGGCTTCGATGTTATATTTCGGGTGCTCAGATAGTTCATCACCTTATGATGACTATCTTCGTCGTTAATATGGCAGTACACTTCCACCAAAAGGTTATTGTCTTCTTTTGATGTTATACATCCTGCAACAACATTCCTCTCCTCATATCTCATTTAAAAATGTTGAATCTTCTATCTACTGATGCCACAACAATAATAAAAGTCTCTTCAAACAACCTACATTTATACACGTTCCCCCACCAAGTTATAAACCCCTTCTCCTTTATATGTGGAAGGGGTATTACGATGTAAATGCACGATACTTAATAAACTCAAACAAACATTGTGCACAAATGTCGCAAGTTTTATTCAATGTTTGAAATTTCATTATTGAACCTTTTACAAGATGAACTAACTTGCCTCCATCGCCTTGGAATTGTTCAAAATCTAAAATAGACATTATATTTACCTTGTTGTATGCCTTTCGTTCTTGTAGAGATTATATGACCCAATGTACATTTCGCCACATTTGTGGCATCATCGGGGGTTCACAAAACTACATTTCTACACTATTTACACTTTGAGTTTTAATTATTCCACACACGTTCCATATCGCGGCGCGGCACGGCGGCGGCAGGCGCGAGTCGGACGCGCGGAGACGGCGACGGCGTACCCACTCGTTACATTTGCTGGACTGGCTGCATTGGCTCGGGGGATGGCCTGTGGCTGGGGGTTGGGGAATCCCAAGTTCGTTTTCAATGGAGCGCTTTCACTTCTACATGGTTGCCTTTTTCTTGCGGTGTTGCCAGATGGTTCATGGTCAGATGGTTTCATGTTTGTTTCTAGTTTTTGAATTGTTTGAAAAATAGCTGAATTTGTGTTTTTTTTTTTTTTTGTTAAGGAGGTTATTGGGATTGATGTTATTGATGTGCTTGTAGATTTGGTAGCTTTCCTGTACTTTTGCTATTGATTTTGACTGGGCTTTACTTAAAATTGTTGAGGGTTTTGGAAACGTTATTGTGTGGTTTGGGTTTTGTTTCAAATGTTTTGCAATAATCGATGTTGGGTTGCTGTGGTGGCTGGAGTTGTGTTCTTTAAATCTTTGTTTAAAGGATCTATTTGTATAGCAGATTTACTGTTTATCACATGGGGATGTGCATGATATTCTGTAAACTCCTTTTTCGTTTTCAATTAGCTGTTTTTCACTTTTCTTTATCTTCTATTTCGGTACCGGGTTGTTTTTAAACTCTGTATGCAGAAGTGTATTCTGACTTTTTTTTAAACTTTTCCATTTTTTTCAGTAGTTCGGTCAGTATAGTTAATTGAAATGTATTTAGGAGGTAAGTCGTCAGGGTTTGTGTGAGATGAGGTTACATTTGATTTGTGATTTGTTATCTTTTTTACCATTTTGTTTATTATATTGTCTATGATTGTGGGGTCGTAGCCGTTGTTTTGGGCAATTGTTTTTATTATTGTTCTTTCTTCTTCGTACTCTTCATTTTGTAGGCTGTCATTAACTAATCTGTACGTTAAGGATCGGAATGCTGCCATCTTGTGATTATATGGGTGGTTTGAGTCTGCTGGGATGATTAAATCTGCCTGTGTGGGCTTCCTGAATATTCCAATTTTTAATTTACCTGTGTTGTTTTTGTCAATTTTATATCTAAGTAATGTATTACGTTATTTTCTTCTGTTTCCATTTTGAATTTTATTCTGGGGTGGATTTTGTTGAGGTGGTTTAAAATAAGGCCTGTCTGTCTTTTGTTACAATTTAGAACTAGGAATCGACATATCTTGCATTGAATTTGATTTTGTCAGAGTAGGGGTTGGAATCAGATAGGATGTTTTGTTCGTCGAATTGTTGCATGAATAGTTCGGCTAGCGTAGCTGATAGTGGGCCTAACATTGGTAAGCCTTGCGGGTCGTAATATATTTTGTCATTGTAGGAGAAATAGCTTTGTTCAGTTATAATCAATACGATTTTCACTTTATCTTCTATTTCTTCTTCCGAAAAACGGTCTGATGATGTAAGCTTGTCTTTTAGTACTGCAATGGCCTCTTTTCGAGGAATATTCCCGTACATATTTTCCACATCTACGGTTGCTAGGGTGTGTCTTTCGGGGATGTTTTGTGTCAGTATTTTTTGAATGAAATCCTTGCTATTTCTGCATGTAGTTATAGATGCGTTGGAGATGTTGGTTTTTATAAGTGTAATATATATTTTGCTATTTTGTATGAAGGTGATGATATTGCGTTTATAACGGGCCTGATTGGGTTTCCTTCTTTGTGGGTTTTTATTAAAGGTTTGAAGACAATACCCACATCAAACCGGCCAAAGCCACCGGCCAAGGGGTCGGGGGTTGTTGAATAGGTATTTATTTTTCTCTAGGTTTATTATAGTGTTATTGTCTAGGAAATTCCTTATTTCTTTGATGTAAGTTGTTGTAATAATGACGACACTGTCAAGCCGATTACTATCGATATCGAACAACTTCAAAATCGATACTTTACCACGTAGTCACAGTAATCGGTGTTAGCCGAAAGCCGGTTGTATACCGACGTGTGTTTTGGTTATGGATTCCAAAGCAACTTGAAACTTACCAACAAAACTTATTAATCTTGAGTTAATTTCTGACCGAATTATATTCATTCCCGTGGTAAAATTTACTCTTGAAACTCCTGATTTCTCAGCAATCAATTCTACGCAATGCTCCGATATAAATTGTTTGAGTTATATTTTAATATAAGTTATTTTACATTTAGAAATTAGGTTCCAATAACTTAATTGAATTACGTTATAACGGCTTCACATTGTACCCTTCACATCTTCGATCCAAAATAAAAGTATTGAAATGGATGAATTATTTTAGGCCTTACAACTTTGGCTGGACTTAGTCCAACGGTGATTCTAAATTAACTTAAGACTTAAATTCAATTAAATTAAATTCAACATTAGGCTAGGTTATCTTCATATGGTTATTTTTAATCTCCTTTTCGATTTCTCATATAATACAGTTTGTAAACCCTTTGTTAAGTAATAAGTTATAAATATAAAAGCAAAGTTATGTTTTAGATTGTTTATTCCGTTTTGAGACTTTTTATTCATTTCTCGTAATAACCCTGAACATCCATTTTGCCAGCTATAAAGTTGCATCTTATGTGGAAATATTTAGAATAACATAAATAGTAGGCTCAGCTGAATTTTTGCTACGATTTCTTATAAAATAAGTAGCACATAATAGGCCTAACCCAACATCATTATTAAATGGCATTGGCTGGCTTCGTGTTTCAATGACAAGTACAAGCAAAATAAAGTAATTTTAGCATATTATCTAATCCCTGTTAATTTCAGGTATTTTTTACTCTAATTTCAATAAACTAGATTTCACACACTATATTTAAATAGGCCTACCTTCCTCAAGGAAATCATCCTTATGTTCCAGATATATGCTCTTGAGCAGGATCACTTATTTCAGCCGTTTAACTACAACCAAACTAAATATATTATTAGTGCTGCCACTGCTGCCCAACGATCAAATTCTCAGAAAAGTTTTAATTCAAGGATTTTATATAAATACCAATGTGAGACCAATTAAGTACAACTTAATTCTGTAAAGCCGCGGCTGCACTGGCCGTAATTGTTCGGCGAACACAATATTTAGCCTACATTCTAAAGGGTTAGCAATGAACAAACAAAAGTTAATAAAACTTTGTTCACCTAACATGTTTAGACAGTGAACATGGCTTAGAAACAAGATCATACCGTAGGTTGTCATAATCAATTAGTAAAACCCATTGAGTCGCAGGGATAAGCATGAACGAAAGGGCATTTTCTGTTTCCATGTATACTCTAAAATTATTTAAATTAAATCAATGATTTAAATATTTTTAAATTAAAAAAAAACATTAGAACTTTGAAAACATTTCCATTTTTAGTGTTATAATTTTAATCTTTTTAGCTGATATCATATGCTTTTTCTTAATACGGAATTGTATGAAAAATAAATTCCTAAAGATGTTTATTGGTTTATTTTCTTATATTTCGTGTATTAGATCCAGTTTAATGTAAATTAGGTTGATTAAAAGTACTAGAAGGTCCTAAAAGTTATCATTAATAAAAAAATATAAAATTTTTGAACATTTACCTTATTTTTTACATAACCTAATCGGCTATGGCTATTTGTGTATGAAGAGCGCAGAGTACGTCATTGCCACTCGAGAATTGTAGAAGCGTTAGCTGCGTGCGGCAAAACATTTCGAGAGTGGCAATGACAATTTGTGCTTGTAATACACACAAGATTTTTTCTACCTCCAAATTTGCAAAAAAATAAATATTTTATTGCATACGAAATGTTATTTAGGTTATGTTTGATTTTTCCTGTTGGAACACAAGGTTAACTATGAAACCTAACCTCAAACTAATAAAGCAGCAATTACTAAACAACAACAATGACCAACAAGCTGTGGCATGATTTGTCACAACAGCTAACCTTAAATTGCTATTTGATTTAGTGTGCAGAAATGAACATTGCTGCTCTAGAGCGGGAACGAAACAGAAATCAGAAATTAACTGTTCTTGTCACATGTATGGCATGTAGGATGATTAGGTGAATGACTTTTAAACATGTTACTTTAAAAAAATTGTATTAAATTTAATTATAAAATGCAATTTACGGGTACACACATCCAGGTACATCTCCTCTAGTCTACTACTTTGATGTGTGACGCAGACTTCATAATGTCTGCAACATGGCCAACTCTTCCACTTAAGTTTTTCTTTTTTGTACTTAGAAGTAATTTCTTATATTTTTTCTTAGGTTGATTTGCTGAGTCATCAATGGGATTATTTCTTGTAGGGCAAAGACGTTTTACCGGGGGCTTTGGCTCGACCGGAAGTCCACATCTGTAAAACAGCGTTTTATAAATTAATATCTAATTTTGATAAACAAGGAATGATGTTGTAGTGTTGACTTACATATTTCCCTTAACAACCAGCCTAAGCTTAAAACTTTACTTGTATTTAAAAGTTTGCATGTTATTTCCTGTTAATAAAATTTACTATTTATTTAGGCGTATAATAACATGAGACAGGGATTTTTATTTTCTCTAGAAAGTTTTGGTATTTGAATAAATTAATTTAAATCAAATATCTTAAGTACAATTAACAAAACGGTGATTGCCAGCCCTGATGGGCATCGAATTCGTTATAAAATTGTTTGGTTAAGGCCCCTTGAATTACCTGCTTTGTAGTATGTTCTGGACTGTCTGTTGTGTGCATTAAATAACATTATTAATTTTGACTTTAATTCTGTGATACAAACTTTAATTTTTCTTTGATGGGCTAAAATATTGTACAGTAAACTACCTCTTAATCCGGCATCCTATGATCCGGCACACTTGATAATCTAGACTTTCAGAAAATTAGTATTGATAGGTATAAAATAATAATGAACATGTTAAAATTAGTTTTGGATCGGAAGTCCCGAGAGGACAACACTGTGCCATACAAAACTCTTTAGAATGCGTGAAGGATAGACAAGTCATGTTCATCCGGTGACATAGTATAATTAATTTAATTCTCATTTTAGTTTCATAATCATGTACGGTATTTATGTTATGCAATGTTATTATTATATGTAAGGTAGCAAATCTGTTTAAAAGATACATCTTTTAATGTAATTTTGCTCTTGAATTCACATTTTCCTGATATTCGTCCTGGAATATTTTGTAATCCAGCATGTATCAGCAAGATTAATACATAATCCTGCAAGTCCCAGACATGCAGGATTAGAGGAAGTTTACTTTAATAATAAAAAATAAAACTTATATGACAGTATTTAAAACACTGATTACAAGGACTTTGCTTATAATTTTTTTCGGGAATAACACATTTTATAACAAAAGTACGATAATTTCACATTTCTTAAAATGAAATTTACATTTATGTTACGGAATTCCATTATAAATATATTTTGTAACCGTATCAGTGGCATTTTTTTTACTCTAGCAAAAAAAGTTGAAAATTTAAATTGAAAATAGTTGTATAGAAATTCTTTTAATATGGGTACTGAAAGTAGTTTTGATTTTGATTGTAAGTAGGCCTACTTGTGTTTTAATATAATACACTAAAACTAAAAACAATCTTTATCATTTCACATCCACATTACTTGGTTCAAAAGTTGGTTCATTCTTCAGTGTTTAGTACATATAATATGTTTTATTTCAGTGTATCTTCTGAAGACAATGAGAAAATACTAATGTGGACATTGGTCAAAAAAAAGTGATGATCAATTTGATTGTGTGCCTAATGAGTGGCTTGTATCAGCAAATGAATGTTATTACCCCCCCAGATGGGGAATCTGTTGTACAACAACACAAATATGCCAAACTTGGAACCTTGCCAAATATCGAGTGGCCTATTAAGGCGATACAAATAATCAAACGTGATTTTGGTGAGTTTTTTAAGTAATAGGCCTATCTATATATTTTTTAAACTTATATTTTGCTCCTTATTTTAATTGAAATTGCTAATAATGTTTTACTGATAATATGTTTAGTTAATTTTAAGTCGACCTCCATCCCCCCAATAAAAACTATTCTATGGGGTCTCTGTCTAATCCTACATGTAACCTAATGGCTACCTGATTTACGTTTTCACCTATTTTAAATTTTTTTACTAATAATTATATAGTCCTGGCCACAAGCAAATTCAACGGTATACTTACTTGTCACTCATAACATTTAACTCTGATGCATTTGATTTACCGGTAAAAAGATCGTTCAAGGTCAGCCACTCATTGTTATTCTTGCTCTTGTCGCTACTATACATATGGAACTATTTACTTATCAATGCCAACCTGACCTAAAGTAACCTAACCATAGGGCGAAACACTCATCTCTCCTTGCCGACATTGCCGCCTTGCCTTCTGTTTATTTTTTATTATTTTTATTATTATTATTTTTTTGTATTTTGCAGAAAACTTTGATAGATGTGTAATAAATGCCTGCAGACTACAAAACCACAAAAGAACACTCACTAGCTAAAAAAATGAGGTACACAAATGAGACCGCACAAAGTAAATTTAAATACCAACAGGATTTTCAAACTTCTTAAAAAAAGGCCTCAATGCAAAATACACTCTAAAAAAACGAATGAATTTGCCAAAATGCCTTTATTGGTATCTTCGAAAGAAAACGAGAATGTGACTAAAATTGTTCGCACTCCAAGCCCAATTCTTAAAACCAAGAGACTTTCCTGTAACCCGTCTGTTGAATCAGCCTCTAAAACATTAGCGCAGAGGAAGTCAGGTTGCCACTTGAGGCCTAATTTGAAACACACTTGTATTTTTGAGAGAGGCGAAATATCTATGGATAATCAATAAAGTTATGTTCAATCTCACGTAAGTATTGTTCATCTCACACAAACCTAGGCATATTGTTCTTGTTCTATTTTTATTAATAAGTTGGCTTTGTTAGCAAAATGTTATTATGCTTACTTAATTCTTGTAACCATAATCAAACATGTAAGCACCTTCTGCATGGACATAAAACTCTAAAACTATAAAAGTATGAAGGTTTGGTTTTCCTGTTTTCAAAGACTAGATTTATTTGAGAGTCTTTTTTAGAGAGCATTATAAATTATTTCATGCCTCGCCACATTGTTTATGTATTAATAAGTACTAGAGATCGCCTCAAGGTTGAAATAAAAAAAACATTTTTTCACTTGATCTGGACCCTCTAAAACAATATGTAACTGAAGCATAGGCTATGTTCCTCCTGATTTGTTGGCATTTGTTATTAAAACAGCTGTCTAATGATTCAATCAATTATCCTTCTCCCATAATATTAACATCGACACTTTAAAAGCCTGTAGGGCATAGCCCCTTGGGCCGTTGTGAATTAAAATTCGATTCTGCTCGTCTACAGCACAATACCTTTGTAACGTTATGCACGCATTTCTCCTACGATACTCACGAACTGAGAAAAAAAGGAGGAAACGAAACATGCTTGCCTATTAATTGAATTTTTTACTCTATGGAACATAGAGTATAAAATTCTTACGATCGAGTTTAAATTTCACTTAGGCGAATTTTAGACCCCCAAAAGGCTTTTTTATTACTAATTTGATTTCAATGAAATTCTCAGGTTAGATTTTAAGTATTTTAAACTAGGTAATAAACTCTAATCGAGCAATTATTTTCAAGTATTAAAAAGCTTATTTTCCCGAATTTTTGACAGAACTTTAGTTGTTTAGGCTACATGATTTGACTAATGTAGTTGCTATGATCAGTTTATATTCCCCCATCGCAGCTGAGTTGCCTTTAAACTTGGTAATTGTTTAGATTCTGATATTAGGTCCCTCATACCTTAAGGGGGCGCTCTACCTGAAGACAGCGCGAGAAAACAGAGGTTTACGCGCAGGGAAATTGCGCTTAAACCACTCAATTTATTATAAATGTTAAGGTGTTGTTTGAAAGACAATGAAATTATATACAGTTCACCAAAAGCTGATTTAAAAAAATCCATTTACTTTTAAAACTATAGCTTAGTAAAAAGTAACAAAAAAGGAAGAATTCAACATGTGATTAAAAATAGAATGAAGCAATATATTAAAAAATGCTTCCGGTAAACACTAGCTTAGTCTTTGTAGAATCTATAAATATTCACTCGAGACTTATAACAATTATCTTTAAGCCATAGTTTCTTATCTACAAAACATCTGCACTCGCGATATTATGGCCCGTCCAGTGGCGTCCCTGGCGGCTGTCAGCAGCACAGCGGTCACGCGCAGGCATGGTGCGCACCCATATCCCTATCTCTCTCACTCGCATTTCCTCCGAATTGCCTGACCAACTCTTGACTGTGGATTTGCTTATCATTCGTCGTGCTGCATCCTAGCTTTCGCGTGTTTGAGCTGGATATTATCCCCTAGCTTCCGTGTAACGAATTTTTAATTTATTTTACAACAGAATCTTGTTTATTTTAATTTTTTATATTAACCATTTTAATTTTTTAAGGTGATTTTAATTTACTTTTTGAGCGTTAAAGGTCGAATTAAGTTTTAATTGTTTATTCAACATGGGCAAGAGGTGTGAAGGTAGGAAGAAGACTGGGCTTACGTTATCTGCATGGAGAAAATCTAGCAAGTATAGAATAAACAATTGGTTAAAGAAAAAAACATTTGCGAACAAGAAGGTAAGAAAATATATTTGTTTGTGGTTGGGTTATTATTGAAAGGTATAATTTATATGCAATGAAAAGAGTTTAATTATTTTATAAGTCTATCTTTGGTAAATATTTTCTAGTAATCCTAGTTAAACCTTCTAATGAAACCCCAAGGATTTTAAAAACAAATCTTTGTTTGTTACAGATCATACGTGTTAATTGTTTAAGTGTACTTCAAAGAGTGGCAATGAGTATAAATCCTTAGCAGTATTTTGTAAACGCGACTTCTAAAAAAACCAGGAAAATTATAAAGTCAAAAAATTAATGTAAATTTGTATTTTTGCATTAAGTTTTAATAGAACCAATATTTAAATTTTTAAAACAATTTTTTTTTTTTATTATTTATAACATCAACAAGGTATGTTATAACAAAAATATTAATGCGAGTAAAAATAAATAGGAGTAGTCAAAACAACAGGAAAATACATAAGAGCATCTAAAAATCAAATTGTTAAACAATTTCTATTAGGAGGTTAGCTTATGTCGCCCCCGAATAATGCTAAATATAAAAGAATAAAGTTTTAACAGGTAATTATTTTTTTATCATGTCAGGTAATGTATTAGTACAGAAACTGTTTTTCTGTTTAATTAAAAAAAAAAAAAAAAAAAAAAAAAAAAAAAAAAAAACATAAACTTAAAGAATATATGTTAATTGTAGTTCAAGTGAAGCAGCTCATCTAGAGCACACATATGCCGAGACGTTCCCCACACAAGAAACGCCTATTGCTGCTGATGCACGACATCCCATGGATGACTTACATAGCCAGCCGGGGCCATCTCATAGTTATCAACGCACTCCTCACCAGTCACCTAGGCACTCAACGATTGGCAACGTTCCACATGAGTACACATCATCGAGCAGTGACGATGACAAATCTGATAAATCTGATTGGTTGGAAGGCATACAAGCTATACAGCCGGGAAGGTAAAACCATAACATAAATTAATAGCCTATTAATGTACAAAGCCTGATGGTTATACTGGATGATTGCGGTACCGTACGTAATTGGATGGTTACAACAATACATTTTCAAAATGATGAACAAGTAATCGATGATGAGTAAAATAATGAATCGAATAAGTAATATTTCTTCTTGATATATATTTTAGTAAACACACCTGGAAGCCGAACATTAGCTCGGAGAACTAAACAAGTCTTTGTAGTCATAACAATATCAGTCACAGACTTGTGCCCAAAAGGCTTTTTCTTTCAAGACGAGCTCGTTTGAAGTGAGTGGATCCTCACTTACCTCCACGACGAATGTGTTCGTCGCTTCGCTCACTTGCCTTTCAGGATGATTAAATATTGGGCTAAGGGTGCTGCACAGGGGTATGAGTTTTTTGAAACTTCCACACATTGACTTTACCCTAACAAATGCCAATATTGTTACTAATTCGTTTGTTATCACATTTAATTGCAATCCTATAAATAGCTTAGTTGTTTTTCTTTTACTTTACTTTTATTAAACTAAATAGTCGTAATCATTAGTACTAAGTGCTATTTAGAAATCAGATAAATTATATTTCTTATATTTATTACATTATTCAGTAGTTCAGTACTAACTGGCTGCAAAGAAAACCCAAAGTGTATTCTATAGCACGTGGTTCGCGCTATGGCAGTTGAGTCAGCTGTTTTCAGCAACTCTTTAGTTTAGATTTTTAATTCCATAAGATCGATGTTTTAATGTTTAGAATTACAATTCAAGATTAAAACTAATTAGGGCTTTCTTTACAATAGAGACTTATACAAAAAAATATTTATATCCATAAACAACGTTATTTACAAAGTTTTAACACAATCCTCCGAGCCGTTTTAGGGATCCAAGTTCACACATACACACAAATACAAGCATACATAAAAAAATGCCTCAATCGTTTTAGAGTATAGGATAGGATAAGATAAGATGAGTTAAGATAATGTTTTTGGGCAGTATGATGTTGTAATAATAACAATTGATTTCAATTGTTTGCAACAACAGCAGGCAATGCCTGTACCAATTCTACCTATAGCGCTGAGTGGAAGGAGGATTGTTGAAATCGGCCATGTAATAAAATCGCTCCAAAATATTGGAACGTATGAATGAACCGTTTGATTGCTCATTCTCCGATATGGATGTTGTTCAGGAGAAACGAATGGGTTTTGCGAGTGAAATAACTCTAGCTTGCCGAATGTGTAAAAAAGTAGAAAAGATAACCAAGGAAGATTTATCCGACGACCGAAAAATTAACATAAACACAGCAGTTGTAAGTTTTTTCTCAATTATTTGTCTATAGTATGTCATCGAAGTAATAATCGATCAAGCGTGCCTTCTGTACCTATACCACAAACGATTTTTATGAATGAGTTAATTTTTATCAACTAAAATATGACTATTCTTTAGTTTTTAATACAAGTAGCCTAAGTTTAAAGAAAAAAGTTGTAACTTTGAAGGAATGAACAGTCAACACTTGCCTTTAGTAGCACTAAAAAGTACCAGCTATCTATATAAAAAGTATTGTACACAATATAAAATACTATTAACGCCTGTGATGTATTTTCAGGTAAATGCCATTACCAACATGGGGCAAGGTTATGGCCAGCTGCAAGATTTTTGTAGCCACATTGCATGGCAACAAAAACTTATGCTAGTCATAAAAAAATCATTGATGACATGATACATGAATGTTGCTGGGAGAGTTCGGAAGAGGCCGGTAAAGAAGAGGGAAAAATAGCCAAGCAAGAAGGCAGGGTAGATACAAATGGCATACCGGAAATATCTGTTATAGTAGATGGAGCATGGTGTAAAAGGTCATATAGGACAAACTATAACGCTCTATCTGGAGTGGTAAGTTAGCATGTGAAAAGGTTCATTTTATTATTTGCTTGTTAGAAAATTAGCGAGAAGAATCAAAGTAAGACTTACTTTCCGGTCTCTTTAAATTATATACAGCTCATAGACTAAACTTAAAATTGTAATGTGTATGGGTAGGCGTAATTGGTTTCCAATTGACAACAGCTGAAAGTATGATTGTCATCTGAATAGATATCAGGTTGGTTTTAGGAGCCTGGAGAAAATTTAGAAGCACACGTCTATCGACACTGAGTAACATTTATTTCCTGTAATGATATAGAAATATTGTTTTGGTTTTTTAGCAAGACAAACATGAAATATAAATTGCGCATATAAATTTATAATCATGAAATTTCTGGCATACATTTGTTGACCAAACTTTGAAAAATAATTTATCACCGTTCATTATTTCTGAAAAGAACAACAAAATAGTATTTTTAATTTAAATTGATTTCATTTACTTATTTAATTTCAATTTAAATCGTAAATGATAATAGGCTAAAAATTCGCAGGTGAACTTGATATTGCATGTATTGTATGTGCCTTATCTTACAAAATAATCATTTTATAGGCTTGTATTATGGGACTCAAGACTAAAAAAGTATTGTACATTGGTGTAAAAAATGCATTTTGTTGTATTTGCGCAAGAGCAGAGTCAAAAAATACTCCTGCAAACAGTCACATTTGCTACAAAAATTGGAACAAGCCTTCAACTGCAATGGAAGCAGATATTATTCTTGAGGGGTTTCAGAAGAGCATATAGATGCATAACTTGAAATATGTTAATGTAATAGGTAAGTCGTTTTAAGGGTGTACTTACAGCTACTTCTAGTAAAACTTTGTAATTCCTTATTTTTATATATTTTTGGATAGTAAACTACAAAGTCTCACTGAGAAGTGTATGGCTATTACAATTACTATCTTTATAAAAATATACTATCTCTATACTGTTAATCCAGAATTTTGCATTAGAACCTTTGCTATTTGACACAATACTATATTTGTTTAGTAAACATAATATAGTTTTTATTAATAGTATATGTAATGTATTAGAGGTGTTACTTTTCAACATTTATTTATGTTCATTATTTTGCTCACTTGTAATAACAATTGTTAAAAAATTGTTTTACAACCAAAAAGACGTCATAACTAGTTTAGTTCAGTTTGCTAAGACTTCTATCACCCTTTTTCGTTTCCTTTTAAAATACAAAACTCGAGAAATAATTTATTCATAGAATTTTTTTATCAACTTTATGATCAATTTTGTGATACTCAGGAATTATTTGACATTCTTTTTAGTAAATTATCGAGCAACAATACTTTTTTGTTGTTTTTTGTATTTATATTTTATTTATTATAAAATAAATTATAATTTATAAATAATAAATAATTTATTTATTCTAAAATTTATAATATTTTATAACTATTTTTAGATAAATATTTTACATTTTTTGTTTCATCCAGATATGGACTTGAAAAAGAAAAGGTTGCGCTTGCCCAGCTACAAGACATGCTGGGGATTGAAGTAGAGGAGTGTGGTCTTTTCATAGATGAAATGATACCATTCCTGGCAGCAAGCCCTGATGGCGTCTTTTCAGGAAAAGCCATTAAATGCTTTTCGCATTTAAATGGCTTCGATCACCATTTAAATGCTTCGAAATTAAATGCCCCGCTAAGGCGCAAAACATGTCACCCGTTGAGGCTGTAAAGAAACGAGCAATTAAGTATTGCACAGAGAGTAATGGTGACTTATTTTTGAAGAAAAGACATAATTATTATTATCAAGTTCAGGACCAACAGCATGTTACTAACAAACAATATTGTCTTTTTGTGGTCTGGACTCCCTTAGGTATCTCTGTGGAAAGGATTAATAGAGATGATGATTTCTGGGAGACAAACATGGAAGCCAAACTGTCCGATTTTTACTATTCATGTTTGTTGCCAGAAATCATTGACCCTCGTTATCTACGGAGATTGCCAATTAGGGATCCATTAAAATAAACATTTTTTTTACTGTAACTTTATTTCGTGTTACTTCATTTACCTTCGTCTTCAGTTGATAACAAGGCATGGTTAATAATACCTAAATAAAACATATATTCCCCCATCAATAAACTTATTAATCAATAAATCATAACGTCTCCCTATCAAGAAGGCAAAGCGCGAGAGCGTCGCGCGGCCGGCGAGCGGGCGTCCAGCGAAGTCACGCACCATGGCAGGAACATAGACTAGTTCGAACCTCGCGGCCCTCGCCTCTGCCGGATACCTCTCGTCTGCATTGTCATGCGCACTGCCGGCCGGGTCCATGAACGTAGACTGGCGGCGCGACGCTGAACTGTGCTGCTAAAAACTTCGACTGGTAGAGCGGCCAGATACAAATTCGCCAGTGGTTGGAGGGTCGACGAAAAGATACAAATTCGCCAGTTCTTGGAACTAGCGCTCATCCCCTCGGGGAACCCAGGAATGTGGCCGGTCGAGCTCTTCTCACTAGAGTTGAGTGTTGTTCCCGACTTGACCGAGTCCTAAGCTATATTGTTAAATCGTTTTCTCCCTGACAAATCGCATTAAAAATAATATGAGATTCTAATGAAAAAGAACAAGTTAACTGAACACTTTATGTACATACAGGACAATGTGAGATTGATAAGTCATTTCATTTCATATCATTAAATAATAATCCTACATAATGAAAAATTTATTTTAAGTGTCTAGATATGAAACGACTGAACGGATCCTGGCAATTTTTGTGTAAATACTAATTACCCATGGCCCCTAAAATCTATTGATTTTCTTGAGATATTTAGAACACTCCCTTCGCTCGTCCTCTATAACTTACATCTTAACTCGTGGCTTAAACACATTCATAATACAATCATCGTATAAACTACTATTAATTTACTCGTAGGTGATGCTTGAGTAACATTAGCTTACAACATTCCCATGGCGTCATACCTACGTACGCACCCCACATCATCTATATATAATATAATATAATTAACTAATGATGAACTAGATTACTCAAAATTGTTTTTGAAGATTGTTTGTCGGAACGATGGTTTCCGATCGTAGATTTTTCTTAAGGTGACGTTTAATTGGCCGATTTACCATTCCGTTTAAATATTGCCAGGATAGGTCGTCACCACCGAATAAACACGTACTTGAACCGGGGTCATCTACTGGTTCACCGCGCCGAGGGGCTGCGGGCGGATTCCTGGAACTGGCGAATTTGAATCTTTTCGTCGACCCTCCAACCGCTGGCGAATTTGTATCCAGCCGGTAGAGCCCCACCTTAAAGGTTTGAAAATGTGAAAATATTAGACTCTCAGCGACGTTGCAAAGTCTTTCAATTTTTCTTACTTTTAACATTTTTTCTACTAATACCAATATTTTTACTGATATAACAGGTATGAGGGACCTAGATCTAACCTTGGATTACAAGAAAACATATTTTTCTCAATAACACCGTCCGAAACAGGGGAGTACTGAGGCATGTTTTCCGGTTTTTTTTTCTTTTTTTTTGTTTTTTTTACAATAAGGGTGAAGATGACTTAACTCTCGTTTATGAGTTTGGGTACGTAATTGTGGTTATTAAAGAAGTCGATGCAAATTTTGTAAACACCATTCAATTTTTATTGTACAAAAAAAAAATTTAGTTTTGTTTAGGTGTTGTCTCGTTATGCTAGAACGAGTCTCAGCTTCGACTTTATAAAGATTGTCATTACTTAACATACAATGGTGTTTTATTTTACAAAGAAATACTTATTGAAATTTGTATATCAAAAAAATTGTAGTTGAAAATAATTAAAGAAACTTGGATTATTGATATTATTTCAATTACTATTTCTTTACAGTATTTTTTTATTATTTTAATTTGATTTTTCTTATTTCAATTTAAAAGTAGTAAAAACATTGCTTTTAATTTCCAAATGACTTTCAAATATTAACAAAAAACTAACTGTTATATTATATTGTTATAACTAATTTAGTCTACCATGTAAGCGATGGACGGCATTTTTCTTAACAGTTTATAACAACCTATAGGCATATACTAAAACGAACCATTACGAAATTTAGAAAACAAGCAGAACAACAAGAAATTTACCAAGCAAATTCATACCCTTTAAGAGCAAAGAAAAGGGTTAAATATTCTAAATTGCCATAATGAGAAGAATAGAAACATTAATACTTGGGCTAATTGTAAAATGTGATATCCTCAGGTTGTTTAATTCCCTGTTTTTTTTTTCATCAGAAGATCGATGATTGCAACCGAATGCAGCACAATTTACCATAGCGAGTAGTATAAATGTCTTAAACTAATATCAACAGCAAATAAATCTTGAATATTGAGTCCAAGCAAGTGCGTTTGCTGCGACGCTTGTGATGCGACTGCGTGAACGATGTGGTAGCGTAGTCGGCAGTGCAGCGAAGACGCTCGGGATAGGGCAGGGACGCCATCTTGGTTTTTCTAGTCCCGTCGCCAAGACTGCTTCACTGCCGCGCTCCGTGATTTAGAGTAATGTATTTAATATTCCCAAGGTATAATCTTTATTTAAAAAAAAACTTAAGTAACTTAAGTTTTCTAGTAAGTTTTTTCATTAATACACTTCAGTTAATGTGTTAAGAAAGGGTCTGTCTTACACAGATCAAATAACTAAATACTTTTCTTATAAATTTAAACACAAAACAAATGTGTACTAAATATATACAGTAGTCTTGTAAACCCATAATTTGATAATCCAGAATTCTAGATAGTTTGGAAAGCCTACCAGTGCAAGCCATGGGCCCAAGACATGAAGTACCATGGCATCACCCGGAGCACAATGTGGTGCTTTGGTGTGTCTTTAAGTTTGTTTTAACAGATGATGTTTAAATTTTGAGTTTTTGTATTATGTACATTTTGCAAAAGTAAATGTCTTTTTTATGAATAATGTAAATTATTTTTACTTTTTCTCCTTTCCCGATAATCCGAAATTCTACAAACCCGGACACTGTACAGTCCATTAGTCCGGGTTTGTGGGACTCTACTGTCTATTTACTGATGAGAAAGGGAATTGTAGTTTTGATAATCCAGCATGAGATTTTGATGGTACCTCATATTTCATATATTATATCATAAATCCAGTATATTTATATAATAAGTACCGGTACAGGTTTTTTGTCTTTTTTAGAGAAAACACGCTGGATATGGACTGAACATGGTGCCTGCTCAACGGGAAATGGTCGGAGGATTTAAACATCGAATGGTTGTAATTTTATTTTAGTTTTAGTTTTATTTTAGTTCACATAAAAATAAAAGTAAAAGTTACCATAAAAATTTTACATTTTCCTTGATTTTTAAAGCTTTTACATTTTATAAGTTATTTTTTGTCAAATTTAATAGTACATATGAGATATTAAAAATGTTATGTTATGTATATGAGATGTTTAAAATGTTAAAATATACATAAATATACATGTTAAAATATATTAAAATGTTAATTTACATATATATATTATATTATACATTGTGATGGCTAAACCTAATATTTTTCAGCATAATACAACACTCAACGGGTTTTAAAAACAAATTGGTTTGTTTTATTTCACCCTGGTGTATAATAATGATAAACGCTTTAACATGGAGTAGGCTACATTCTCTGACCATACGTACTTAAGTATATATATATATATATATATATATATATATATATATATATATATATATATATATATATATCGCAGGCCATCTATATATATATATAGATCACTTTATCTTGTTTGAGAATTTTTGGGCGTCACTCACCTTCATGAATTGTGGAGACGGTAGTCCTTGTCAAAATTTGATAACTTATCAAATTCCTTCATCACATATATGCAAATATAACTTATCAAATATATGCATACATATATCCTTATCAAATTTTGACAAGGACTACCGTCTCCACAATTCATGAAGGTGAGTGACGCCCAAAAATTCTCAAACAAGATAATAATCACCTCACCCAAGAAAATATGTCTTTCAAGAATAGATCACTTTATAAAAGAAACAAGGTGCACGAAGGAAAATAAAGTTTTATTGATTCTAGATAATCATGAAAGTTGTTTCAGCATAAAGTCATTGCAAAAGGCAAAGGATAATGGTGTAGCACTGCTTACCTCCCCCCCTCATTGCAGTTACAGAATCCAACCTTTGGACATTGCATGTTTTGGACCTTTTAAAACATATCATAATCAGGCTGCTGACAACTTAATGATGACTCACCCTGGCATACCCATCTCCATATATGACATCCCTGATCTGATCGGTATTGCTTTCCCTAAAGCATTTGTGCCCACAAACATCATAAAAGCATTTAAGAAAACAGGGGTTCATCCATTCTACAGTGATATATTTACTGAAGCCGATTTTCTTCAGTCGTATGTGACAGATAGACCAAACGAGGAAAGTTCTGAAAGAGATGTCAATGCTACCCACATGGAAATATCTAGTGGCCAACACTCCTTTGATGATAATACACTTGCCTCTGCCCTTCCTGAATTAAATAATCAAGAATCTTCGGTTCCAGGAACAGTAAACCAAGGGTTACCTCCAAACCTACCAGGACCATCAAATCATGAGATTAATAGTAGGCCTATTGAGAAGCCACAGAAAAAACATGCTGTACAAAGATTAGTCACACCGGAAGAGCTTCGCCCTCATGCCAAAGCACAGCCAAGAAAAACCCAAACTAGGAAAGGAAGAAAAAAGGGAAAATCTTTTATATTAACGGACACACCTGTTAAAGACCAAATTGAAGCGGAGATCAATGAACGAGAGGAAAAAAAGAGGCAAATGGTGGGAAAAAAAGAAGTTCCAGCTAGAAAAAAAGAAGCTTAAAGAGAAGAGTGCAAAAGAAAGAAGAAATTTGTTTAAAACAAAACGAACAAAAGAAAATTATAGTGAATCAAGTGATAATGACTCTGTAGATCCTAAAGACCTGTGTGAAGATATTTCTGATAACTTAGAATTTTCAGATGAAAAATATGAATGTGAAGAATTTGACCCACGAGTAGATGATGTTCAGGTTGGAGACTTTATTTTAGTGAAGTACGAGACAAGGAAGAAGACCGCAAAGCATTTTGTAGGAAGCATTGATAAGATTTTTGAAGAGGAAAGAGAGTGTACAGTATCATTTCTAAAGAAAGGTTTGTTCTATAGGTTTGTTTTCCCTGAAAACAAAGACATTGACACTGTGAAGTATAGCGATATTGTAGCGAAACTACCTAAACCCATGATGTCTGGTGGGAGTGAAAGAGCTGCGCTACAGCTTTAATTTCAATTTAACTTTGAACATTACAGCTTTGGTTAAGTTGTCAATCAACACTTTAATTTAATTGGTAAAGTTTCGCATTACTCTAAATAGCCTATTATTATAATAGGGCCTGAAGTTATTTTTATTCAAGAGTTTAATCGTTTAATCTACTTTGACATAGGGCCTAGCCTATTTTCTATTTTACATGTAGGCCTAATCTGAGATTTTAATTTAATTGGTAAAGTTTCACATTACTCTCAATAGCCTATTATTATAAATTCAAGAGTTTAATCGTTTAATCTACTTTGACATAGCCTAGCCTATTTTCTATTTTACATGTAGGCCTAATCTGAGTTAAGGAAGCAATGTTGATCCTTAATTTTGTATCACTTGACAATTGCATATCAATAAATTATAAATTTTTACTGAAACTGTGTTATTTATATATACCTCACATGCATTAACAGGATGTCCCACTTTATACCTTATGTCGTCCCACTTTGCACCATATGCTGTCCCACTTTGTACCATGGGCGGTACATGTTGGGACAAGTGGTATAAAGGGGGACAAACTGTTTCTGCCTTTTAATTATAAGTATATGAATTTGAAAAAAATGCAAGGAAAGTGTTTTAAAAATGCTATATTTTTATATAAAGATTGTTCTTCTATGTCAACTAGTATTGAATAAAAAAATGTTTTTATTTTTTCGTCCCAGTATGTACCACGCCTCCTTATGGCTAATTTAGCCCGCCACCAGGTTTTAAGAATAAGAAAATAAATTCTGCTGTGCAGAGCACCTGAGTCAGTTTATGTAAAAATATAAACTCTAAAAAAAATTAGATCTCTCTTTATAGAGCTAACACAGCCTAAATTTTTAATTTAGCCCTGGAAAGGGCCATTTGCATTTTGTCTGACAGCTGGCATAGCTGAGAGATCACGTGCGTGATAGTTCAGCTGCCAAAGTTGTTGTTTGTTTAGCACCACCCGGGGAGTACGTGCAGCTTTAATGGAATGCTGCGGACGCGAACAACATCACCCCCCACGTACTTAAGTTTATCAAACGTATAGATATTCTACAAATCCTATAAAAATGATATATCGTATGATTTTCAGATGCTCCAGCCATCTTTTGACACGCGAAGTCATGAACTATGAATACTGTAAAATGTTTCTAAGAACTGTCTTTATTTAATTTTATTTCAAGGATTACATTTATTGTTTGAAAATTAGCATTGTCTGCTTTGAAATGTTACTAAGATCATGTTATTGTGCATTTAAATTGATATCACAAAGCAGAAATACTTTTTAATTTGTGCACTTTTTTGGTGAGTTTTTTTTTTTTTTTTGTAGAGCCATTGCTACTTTAAAACACGTTACAACCTTGGTGCTTTGGCAATTTTTACTGCAATTGATTGTTTTTTTAACTCAAGAAATTAATTAAAAAAAAAAACTTTTTACAAAATTTTCTAGTATTAGTTAATAAGTGTTCTGGAACAAAGTAATAAATGAAGTGAAATGAATGATATACTTGAACTTGTAAAAACACAACTTTAATTGCTTTTTATTGCAGATTGAACCAAGTTTTCTCTTTCTGTGTTTCTATGTAGAGAAAAACAATTATAAAACCAGAAGCCTCATGGGCACTGGGTGCTTGAAAGGCCAGAACAGCTTATGTTTAAAATATTCCACCAAAGTATATTGTTTACTTTAAAATTATTATGGTTTTAACTTCATTCCTGTCTCCATGCAAAATAGAAGAATATTGAAATGGGTAGTTACGTTCTTCTCATTCTATATTACAAGTTAGTAAATCATGTAATTGATTCCTATTTTTTCTTTTTTCCCTTACAGTACAAAGACTACCAATACAGTACCTCCTAATAATCCACAAAATATGAAGTTATTTTTTTATGTAAAAAAAAAAACTGTAAGAAAGATAAACAAATTTTCTTTTATTATTCAAGATTGTAAAACCTTTGAGATAAACAAGTTTTTTAATAACTTTTGAACACGTTTCAAAAGTTTTCATTGTGGATAAAAAATTATATTAACCCATTTATGCCCAAATTAATTTTTTTTCTCAGATTTCGTTTTTTTTTCTAGTATGTTGTTCCTAATAGAGCTAATAACAGGTTTTAGTAGTTTTTTTTTTATTTTTTCCTGTATTGTTTTCTATGAATTATGGCATGTCGACATTTGTCGACAGTGGGCACGAACGGGTACAGTGAGTAGGTGACAATCAGCCGACAGCAAGCATGGTCAGGCTTGTAAC
This sequence comes from Neoaliturus tenellus, assembly GCA_030545055.2. Lineage (NCBI taxonomy): Eukaryota > Metazoa > Arthropoda > Insecta > Hemiptera > Cicadellidae > Neoaliturus > Neoaliturus tenellus. The sequence continues at coordinate 131,812,923 of CM061531.1, read as the reverse complement.
TTAAAACATAAATTTTATCTTTCATGCCTTTACACATATATTAAAATACATATTGGGCAAAAGGAAGTAAAAAGTACCATAACATACAGAACGAATAAGCATATAATGATAAAAATACACAGGTTTTACAAAATTAGGTATAAAGATACGCTAAAAAAGTAATAAAAGTAACATTCAGGATACTTTGTTAGAAATATTGTAAGCTAGGATCAACCACAATTGGAAATTAATATGTATAATAGCAAAAAGTGTATCAAGTTTTCAAGATAAAGTCAAAACTTAGTAAAATGTACAATATGTAAAAAATAGCATATACGTTGTAAAAATTAAAAAATACCCCCGTCGCAGCAAACCTGCGTACTCAGCGAATTTCCAAACGATCTTAAGATATTATATTTTCCCCATAAACACCATAGGAATAGGTAGGGCCTATGTAGGTTTGCTGCCATGGGATGTTGTTAGAAAATTTTAATTCTGTTAGGAAATGTACCGGTAATAGTTACTTAAGGTAAATATCAAACTGTATCAATATTCGGCACTTTTTAATTTTCCCCATAAACCCCATGGGGGTTCCGCCATATGGGTGTTGTAAGCAAATATCAGTTAAACCCTACCTAGTGAATGTGTACATTCCAAATATTATCAAGTTATGGTGTTCTTTTCATTTTCCCCATAAACCCCATAGGGATGAGAGTACCTAGGTTTGCCGCCATATGGGTGTTGTAAGAAAATATCAGTTAAACCCTACCAAGTGAATGTACATACCAAATTTTATCAAGTTATTCCAATAAATAAGCGAGATACAGGGTTTTGTTGATTTCCCATAAGATTAACATGGAAAACCTATTTTTGGCTTTTCTCCGTAACCCTTTAAGCCAAGTTAAAAATTCAAAATACAAAATTGTTTGTTTTTTTAAGCTCTTTTAAATGGTTTTAGTTCAAATTGTTGAATTTAAAAAATTAAGGTCAAAAAATGCAAAAAACCCATTTTTGACCCCTTTGAAACCCCATAAAAACCCGTTCCCATAACCCGATCATGCTGGTTCGCGAACTCATGAAAATAGACCTGGTCTTACACCTACATACCAAATTTGATCAAAATCGGAGGTCCCCTTCAAAAGTTATCGGTACCACGGACACACACATATATATATATATATATATATATATATATATATATATATAGATAGATATATATATATATACATATATATGAAAATGAAAGAATGGTGTTTTTGGCTTCTGGGGACCTCAAAATGAAAAAGTAAAGTGGTCCCGGGCTTAGGTCTTACCATGACTACTACCGTAATAGCGTATTCCCTATAGGGAAATTCGCCAAAAAATTGTAAAAAAGAACTAATTCAGGATTGAATTGCTGAAATATATAGTATTCGAGTAAGTTAAATGTAAAATATAACCATATTATGGTTATGGTCACCATAATCAAAGTCACTTCCGAAAATATTTCCAGATAGTCACGTTTTTAGCGAAAACTTGTAAAGCGTTTTCACGGTTGGTCTCAGTCCTTTTACATTGTGTGAAATATTTTGTCACACAAAACATGGCAACCAACTTGACATGTAGTGCACATTTTTCTGGTAGCCTTTCTACAAAGGGCACACCGTACTTGTTTATCCACAGTTTCCAAGAAGTGGTTCCCACTGTAACGAACGTCTTCTGGGACACGACTGGTGACTCTAGAGCTAGGGCGTCCTGCTCTAGGTCTATTAACAGTGTAGTTTGCCATTGGGCCTTCATTGTGCAAGTGAAGCTGGGCTGCAATGGTTTAGCGCCCTGGATTTAGCTTTATAGAGAGATTATTAATGTTTATTTTAGTTTTATTTTAAGTGTATTGACGCAGGTGCTTTGCACTGCAGAGCATCTCTTATTTATTTCATTATTATTATTTTTAAGATGGTAGATGGCTATGACAGCCATACGATGTATATATAGTTTGCCATGTAAGATTTCACTACGTACCGAGTAAATTGTAAGAAATCAAGTTTTTCTTCAACGCCTTTGGGGGTTAGGCGATCAGCCAGGCATTGCTCATGGCAACGCTTATCATATATGATATCATAGGCCAATACCATTTCTTCGATCGAATATTTATTCGCTAGGAAGCGACGTTTTCATCCATTCGATCGACGCCTCCCATATACGTGTTGTACAAAACAACAGAAGCTGGTTAATCAATATTGATGTGTTTTTTGTTTGTTTTTTTTTTGTTTTGCTCATTCGACCAGCGTTTAGCTTTACCTAGAGGCTCAACTCCAGCGACGGTTGATGCCATTGTGAATACATTATTGTCGTTGTATCGTACCAGTGTTATATTGGTTTCTTGATCTGTGAGCTGGTGGTAGCATCCTCTTGGTTCGTTCTTTACAACTTTAGCTTCTGGCAGAGGGGCATTCTCAATTCTGTCAGCACGGACAGTACCTGTCCCATCATACCCCTTTGACTTCATAGCCTCCAAGAGGCGAAAAGATGTGAAAAATTGTCAAAGAAAACACAGTATATTTTGTTTTGGGGTAGCTCTGACAGTAAATCAATTACTACCGATCCTCCAACACCTAGCCCAGGAACAACAGTTCCGCTGTTTTTTCCTTGATACGGCTCTCCTTGAACAATATATCCAAGTCTGGTTGCTAGTACCCAGACCTTGTAGCCAAACCTAATAAGTTTTCCATGGATATGTCGTTTGGCCCCATACCTTACATAGTAGGGTACCATCGATTCGTCAACAGATACGTAGGCATCTCCAGGAAAGAAAATCAGCCAACGATCATTCAACATATTCCAAACCGGTCTTATTTTGCCAAATTTATCCCCTTTTTCTATTTCAGAATTCTTACAAAAATGAATGTATCTTATCAGTTCTTCAAATCTATTTATAGACATAGCCTTGGATAATGCACTGTTTTGAACGTCCTCAGATGTTTCCCAATACATTCTTCTTCTAGGAAAAACATTGTACCCAGACAACAATAGAATTGCAAAGTATAAACGAACCTCTTCTTTTGTTGTAAGTTGATTTCCTTTCTCTACTGCAAACTTATTTGTACATTCAACAATGTACTCAAGTACTTCGTCATCAAAAAAAACATTTCAAACACTCTACTGGCGTAAAATCTTTTTTTTAAATAATTTGGTCGTTCAAATTCGATTCCAGAATTATTAGGAATGTCGCTTTCTACCCAGTGTCTAGTTTTTTGCTGTTTCTTCTTATTCTCTTTGAAGTAGCTTTTTCTGCTATTTGTTTTTTACTGGTATCTATCTGCCTTTAGTGTTCTATCTGAACCTTTTGATATATCCTTTTAGGGTTCTTTTTTTATTTTTGACGTCTTGCTTTTTATCTTTTCTGTTTTTTTTTTTAATTTTTGTGCCAGGAGATTTTTTTCCAGCAGCTTTTGTATCATTTTCTAATAATTCACTTCTTATTATATTACTTATTTTGTTTTCCTCTTCTACGGGACTTATTTCTTCATCAATTCGGTCATTGGTATTGTTCTGTAACAATTCACCTTCTTTATTGGTTTCCTGGTCATCTTTGATAAGGGCCTGGTTTTCTGATCCATCGTCCTCCTTTTGGTTCTTATTCTCAGATTTTTTATGTATCCTAAAATTAAAAATACTAAATCGTTCCGGGTTAGAATCTGGAGTCCCAGGTACCTCATCATCTTCATCACCCTCATCGCCTTCGCCTTCGCCTTTACCTTCACATTCACCTTCGCCTTCACCGCCATACCGTTCTACTTGGATGCCTTCTTCTGTCACCTTTTCACATATAACTTCTGCACCGGCACGTAATTGATTCCCACTTAGCCTGTTGATGTCACATGCCGGGCTATCGTCATCACCACTGTCGCCGTCACTTAAAAGTGGATTTTCAGGAGGCTCAATGAAAATGGTTGCCTTTGTCACACCATTTGCATCTTCAAGTAAAGCTGCTATTTGCTCCACAGTCAATCTGGAAAAAACTTGTAATAATAAAAGACCCGCGCCCACCCACGCTCACTGTCGACATTTTGTCAACACCGATAACAACAATGGACCTGTACCCGCTCGTGACCATTGTCGACATTTGTCGACATACCAATATAAATAGACCTGTACCCGCTCGTGACCACTGTCGACATTTGTCGACATACCAATATAAATAGACCTGTACCCGCTCGTGACCACTGTTGACATTTATCGACAGTCGATTTCACTAAGGAATAAAATTAAGTTATTATTAAAAAAAAAAAAAAACTTATCTGCGATTGCTTAAGTTAGAATGGTTCCTTATGATTACTCCACTATGATACATCCATTAAATAAACGGTATCAGATAACTGACACATACCTTCTCCCAAGAATATGAAAAGGTGTTAAAAGAATCAAAACATTAATGTCTTGATGGGTCAGTCGGATAGCTACCAGGTGAGCAGCACGAGTTTGACTCTCCGCGAGTCTGTGACTTTTAACAACGTACTGCGTTTACCACTAAAAGAAAAATTGAATTTTCTTCGCAACCACTTGACGTAGAGCAATAATTCAAAATATTGGATTGTTTAGTTTTTTGAGCTAGATTTAATGGTGATAAGTAAAATTTATTTCAAGGTAACAGCTGTTTTGCAAATCCAAAGTTGAGTTTTTTAACACATTTTGCTCTATAACTTTTGAACGTGCATTTTTTCGGAAATGCGGGTGGTGTCATTTTATTCCGCATTTTAATCTTAATAAACCACAAAATTTTAATCAAAATCGTTAGAGCCGTTTTTGAGAAATTTTGATTTTTCCCGTTTTTTTTGTTTTTTTTTTTGGGGGGGGGGGGGTTGGGGGTAAACTACCCTTAAAAATAAAAAATTAAAAAAAAATGAAAAAACGCCTGGAATTATCGTGGGTTTGAACTTATATACCAAATTTCACCAAAATCGGACCATTGGGGAATTCTCTAGCTCTGTTTACATCCAGACACACAGACAGATATCACTCTGAACACCACTTTTATGGACCCAGGGGCACCAAAATGGATAAATTTACGAACAATTCAATTTCTAAAATTTTAGTGAAACTAATACTTTCTCCATATACATATTTATAGGGGGAAAGGGGGCTCCAAAATGAATATATACATCATCAAAGGAATTGGAGAATATTTACGTATACAATACTTTCTCCATATACTATGGTATAGGGGGAGAAAGTAAAAATAAATATATTAAGAGTTAAAATACTTACGATTCAAAGAACGACATGGCCCTTGTTGCAGTGGCACTTAACCTCAACTGTCAACTTCACAATGGGTGTCTCAATTAAATAAGTCTATTAAATAATAAAAGTCATTAGACAATAAAAATAATTAACTAACATAAATGTAATTATGCGATTAAACGTAATTAACTGTTCATGGATAGAAAATTTTGAATAACTGGAAAACTAAAAATCCGAACAAAATGAAATATATACCAAAATAAATAAAACGAAATTCCCTAACTTTTGTGAAAATTTCATAAAGATCGGTCAAATAATAAAAAGTTGATTTTTAACGCTTTTTGAGCGGAATAATTCGTGGAAAGTCTAATTTTGGCCCAGACGTATAAAAAAACGATCCAGTCTGAACAGGATTGTTTCTCAAGGCCAAGCTAGCAACCAGTTATTTCCAGAAATGTCGACGATCAACACTCGTTCGTGCGAACTCGGAGATCTTCGGCAAAATTCGTAGCCAATCAGAGAGCACCTTGCTCAGTTTTTACGAACAACATTTGAAGCCGGAGGGCATTCGTGGAGAGGACCTCTTGCAGTACGGACCGCGTCTCGCTCGGTCGTGAGTTACCCGGAGCAGTTCGGGGTGTACACCACTCACCACTTTGTGGTGGATCGAACCGGTCGATAGCTGAACATTGTCATCTCGAGTGTAACAGTCGCCAGTAACTATTATCATCGTCGGTGAAAGTTGGCCTTATTGATGAACGATTCGGATTTTATCAGAGTTTAATAACTAATGTGTTGTCCGAACTGTGTTAATCCGGACGTTAATAACTGATTCATTCGATTATCGTCAGCAGTCGTCATCGATGCCGAGCGATTTATCCTCTTCTCTTCAAGGGCAGGAGCGGTCAAGTCATCAGCACTCATTAAGATAAGTCCTTAGAATAGTATTTAGACTTATATGAAATTTATAAGAATTTATACAGGGTGCGGCAAAAAACACGACCTATTTTCTTTTGCGCTCCGCTCAGCGACAGGACATCTGAGAAAGGTGGAGGTGGGCTTGTTGGAAAGCAAATTTTATGCAATTTTAGTAGTCATGGAGTAGTGGTCGGCTAACCTACATGTTTAAACCTACATTAGGCATGTTTAGTAACGCGTTCGTTACCGGGCCGTATTTTGTACGTCTCGTCAGTAAACATTAAAATGTCATTATCAGCATGTAAATCAATCATTTGCTTGTAGAATATTTTTTTGTTTTGCATGGTCAGTGAGTTTTACCATTGACTATTGAACGTTACTCTTAGGAGACTGCTCAATCCCATGTATTTGCTGTAACAGCGCGACGGTGCTGCTATCCCTCGGCGGAAGTTTCGCCGGGAAGATTTTCGCTTAGTTTCAGCCACCGTACGCGAGCGCCACGGTGGTTGTTTAGAGAACTAAGCGCTTTTGAATGAGCAGATGAGAAGTTGGGGACGGTGGACGACACAGCCCCACTTTCACTTTTCTGTACCCTCTCTCTCTCTCCTCAAAATTCGCGACTGGCCGGACCAAAGGTTAGGCAGCGAGGGGTGGCTAGGGACTTGGTGTTGGCGGAACGATCTGATACTGTATCGGAGCCAGTACCGCATTTCCCGCTAGGCCCACTAGGCCCAGGCCTAGGGCGCAACATTTTAGGGGGCGCAAAATTCCGAGGGGTTAAAAAGGTGAAATTTTTTTTCATTCGTGTAATTATTGCCGTGTAAACGCTTTCAAAATAGTGCGACGCAAAGTGAAAGCAGGGCTCGTGCAGACCTTTCTGCGTTGCTTTGCGGCGCGGCGGCGGCCAAACGAAACAAATCGTAGGCCTACTATCCAAATAAAGTTTTGACCGTAAAAATAGTTATTATTTATTTAAAACCCACAGTAACATACATTTTTCTTTCATTACAATATGGTATTGTCGATGTTTGCATTTTGCTAATGATATACTAGCAGCGATTAGTTTTATTTTATTTTATTTAAATGCTATGTTCTTTCGTGAACAAAATGAGTATGCATATCATAGGGTTATCTTGTAAGGTTAAGTCAAAGAGAGGGTTTGAAGTAACCTCTGCAGATTTTGCTGGAATACGGCCTGAGGGGTAGATTTTTGTTCTAAATTCGACCCGTGCATCCATTCACTCAAATGTCTTAAGAAAATTTTTTTTATTATTTCCTTATACTTAGGCTATGTATATTTTCTTGTTCAGAATGATCTGTACTACAAATATATGTACAATTGATCATATTATCAAGTTGTATAAAAATTATATGAAGCTTTGAGTATCTAAATTAGGTTTTTTGAAAATAAAAATAAAAAATTTAAACACATATAAAGTAAAGAAAAAAAATTTTTATGGTACAAAAACGCATTATTTCCAATAAATATATTGTACAGTTTAGTAATATTGCACATTTACTATAATATGTATATATTATTTACTTTATTTTTATCTTTCAAATGTACAGGGCACGTTTGTAATTTTTTCCATTTTCCGTAATTTCTCCTGTAACAGGTGTAAAAAAAATATTTCTAAGAAACTAAACATATTTCCACGCAGGGAAATAAATTGCCTACAGTTTGTACATCTTCGATTTTCTGTATAAAAATCAGTGTAAAATTTCTAGCACCCTACTTTTGAAAAATATTTCAAAAGTTTTCAAAAAATTCGGTTTTTTTCACATTTTGTAAAAAACGTACCAACAGGGATTCCATTATATATATTTTAGAAATAATCTATGTCTTATTTGTTGTAAAAACTATTAATTTTTTTTTAAAACGTCTGCAAAATGGCCGAAATTGACTGGCCGCTTTGCGCACACGCACCGATTTGGCCTGGCCGCTCCTAGGGAATCTAAATTTATGGAATACCCATTTTTTCATAAAAACTACGGTGACATTAAACGAATACTGATTCAAAATAGTTGATCGAAATTTACTAAGCTTCACGGTAATATGTTGCAAGACCATCTTTGTCAAAAACCTAAAATTAAATTCATTCTTAAAAACCTAAAAAGTCATTCTTAAAAATGTTTACTTTAGCAAAACTTCAAAATTATTAAATTGAAACATATTTTAGTATTAAATCATACTATAACTCTTGATGCTCTAAACAATCATCTTGAATTCAATATCAGAATTTTATATTGTACTACGAAGTTCGAGTAGATCTGTGCCATAGTAGATAAAAGACGGTGTGTGCCCATACGAATTTGTCCAGTATCCCTGCCGGCAACTGTGTGAATCTTTGGCCTACAGTTGAGATTTTGAACATTTACTCTTTAAGGAGCCACACGGATTTTTTCCTCGAGCTCTCAAAGTATACAGAACCGAATAAGTAGGGACATCCGTATGGGGAAAATAAGGACGTCCTTATTTTCTCAGGGTAGAACAGTTTTGATAAGCCTGCCCACAACACACACATTATCATAATCTGCATTAAATTCAAATTAAAATTATACGTTTTTTATTCTTTTTCTACTTTTTATATAAAAAGTAACGACATATATTGTTTAGTATCAGGCTTATACGTATAGTTCCAGTTTTTAACACGAATTTTCCGATTGCTATAGCAAATGTAACTAACCAAATAGGCAAAACAAATTATATAATACCCCCGTCCCGGCAGACCTGTGTACTCAACATATTTCCAATAAATATTCTTGTTTCATCGGCAAAGATATTTATGATTGTATAAAATAATCCTCACAAGAAAATATGAATATGTAATGGAATTATATTTCTAAGTTGATTGTTTACCTTTTCTTCATTGCAGTAATTAATTTTTTTTAACAGTATTAAAAGTGCATTCAAAGGTGCTATGCAAAAGGAGTGATGTGTTTGCGTATCCCATAACATAACAACACAAATTTGACTATAGAAAAGAGAGCTGATCATCTGATAAAGAACAGGCATCATGCTGTTAGCTTTATCTCTCTCTCACTAATTATACACTTCTTCTTCATGAGGATTTCCATAGGATTTCCTTTTATTCCTCCCAATTTCCAATTTTAGAAATTCTCAAAGAGAGAATAATAAATACAGTGACGTCCATTACTCAAGAAATTTTTACTTGAAAAAATGCTGTTAATAGCAATAATGAAGTATTAAAAAAGTCACCTACAAGATTTACGGATAACCATCGCACATATGGAAGTTATTGAGTTTTAGTAAAGCTGTAAAAACCTAAGAAAACACTTATTAAAACTAAACATAAAACGTCATCTTGCTATTAATTGGTTTCATATTATTCAGTTTCGTTATCAGGGCAAGACCTTAAAGACTTTGTACCTTTACTTACCTTTTATTAAACTTTTCAGCTACCACTACATTGGTTCAAAAACCGGTACCAGGTTATAAGATGGCCAGTAAATCAAGTAGGCCTAACCATAAGTGCTGTTTTTTCAACTGTTCAAGAACACAAAGTAAATTCCGTTTTTTACACTTTTATTCGTTCCCAATAAAGAGGCCAGAAATATGTAATGAGTGGATAAAGAACTGTGCAAATAACTCTTTAGTGTCGCTTCCCAGTAAAACCTTAAAACATAAAGTAGTTTGTGAAATGCACTTTACAAATGACAGTTTTACTAATCTAATGAAAACAAGGTTGAAAAAGAATGCTGTGCCAACAATACTGTGTACTGAAGAAGAAGTTGATGCCGAAGCTGAAAAGGAAGTCGTCCCTGGAAGAGACACCGGGAATGAAAAGAGAACTGCGGACATTCCTGCGCCCGACTGTACGACAACACCAGCTCGTCGATCGATATTTTCTGTTTCAACGCCAAAGAAGTCTTCGACGAATGAAAAGGGAGATTTCATAATTAGAACACCTATGTACAAGAAATGGAAAAGTACTAAAAATAGAAAAGCTACGCCCAGGAAACAAATTCATACCGTCACACCCAGAAATAAAAAATCTATGATGAAGGCTAAAAGTAGTGAAAAACTAAAAAATAAATGTCGTCAAAGGATAAGAAGAATGTCTCATAACGAGAGAAAAAGACAATTTAGTAAGAATGAACTCATAGAAGGCATAAAGGATCACTTACCCGACTCAGTCGTTAAGTTCGTTGCAATGCAATTAAATCATTCTAACAAGAAAACCTTAAAGTGGACCGAAGAAGAAAAAAACCAGGCATTTCGTATGAGGTACAAGTCTCCCGCTTTGTATGAGCAAATGAGAAAGGAAGGCTTACAAAGGAAGGAAACAAAGCAACTTATATATTTCAGATTTATTCTTAATAAAGTGTTACTGTAACAGCTAAAATAAAAAGAGCTCTTTTTGAAATGTCTAAGGACTTGAGACAGCCGCACGGCAAAACCTCGTTTTGGCAAAAATGCCAAAACATGCAGAACCTGTAAAGAAGCTTATTTGGTACAGCGGTTCCCAACCTCTTTCGCACTGAGCACCCCTTGACAGAGAGTAACTGAATAACTCCCCCCCCCCCCCAACCAAAAATCTCAAGTTTTACAAATGCATTTGAAAGGGTAGGTATGTTGTATCAATATAAAAAAAAGATTGTTTAAACATTTTCAAACTATTTGTTTACTATGAAATCATTACAAATTTATCAAATTTAAAAACAATTAACATAACATTTAATTTTATACTGTATTTTTAATCCTGTCCTGAGATCCCTACGCCTTCTTTTCTGAGCTTGGCATTTAAAAATCAGTGTTCACTATTTAAAGCACTCGCCTTATTTCCTGTGTGATTTTTGAGCATTTATTGCCGTACTTACAGTAGTTGTACGATTAGTAATAAAATTGGCAGCTCAAGTTGTTCTTTGCTACATGGCATTCTGAAAAATAGTGTCCGCCATTAGTGATTTTTCCGGCGTACCCCCGAGGTGTACGCTATCCCAGGTTGAGAACCGCTGGTAGGATAAGTAATAGTATAGTTGTATTCTTTACTTGTATTTTTCATATTTCATGTTTTAACATCAGATTTTCACGTAAAGTAGCCTATATTTTTTTATTTGCATTGTAACAAAATATGTCAACAACGTAATTAAGTAACTTTTCTATGTTTGTAAATAAGATACATAAAAGTATTATTTAGATCTTTGTGGTGTTTTTTATATTTTGAGGAGAAATATACAATGTTTATATATTTACTTAAGTGTGTTACTTGCTCTACTAGTCAAAATGCTTATTTTATTGTAAATGTTTTATAAAATAGTAATATAAATGTTCGGTTATCAAAAGGTTTTCAAATATAAATTATTTTTATTTTGTACCGTATGCTATTTATGGTATAGTGTATCTATATGTAATAATAATTTTGTTTAAAAAAGATTAATATTTAATTACTTAACAGTTTAATTGTGTATATATTTTTAAAATACTTAAGTGGACACAGCGCTTTATCCATAAATGGCTGCATGTTTTTAAATAAAACATGTTTTTAAATAATATTTTCATGTGAAGTATCATTTTTAATTTGTTCTGTAACGTAATATTTGTCAACAACGTAATTTTGTTAATTGTCAATGTTTGTAAATAAGATTTCTATATAAAAGTATTACTTTCATATTTGTAGTAGAATTTTTTTTATATTTTAAAGAGAAATATACAATGTCTGCATATTTACATAAGTGTGTTCCTTCCTTTACAAGACAAAATACCTATTGTATTGTAAATTTATTTTTTAAAAGTATCTACGGAAATATAAATATGCTAGGTTATGTAAAAAGGTTTTCGGAATTAATTTTTAATTTTTTACTAAAAAAATTTTGGAGCTGGTATTTATCTGGCTAATTTCAACAATAGACTAAAGCAAAAAAATGTTTTTAACAAACATGTGAAAAAAAATGAACAAGTAGTTAACAAGTTAAAATATCTAAAGTCATCACGTTCCATATACTTCCCTGAAATACAATATAACAAAAACGCAAATAATTAGGCCTATACATTCCACAGAACTTGGGTTGTGTGACTGTGTAAAAGTTGTACAATTTTTTAAGTGGTGTTTTCCTTCAACTAGCCTATATTCAATCATCGCTGAGAAAAGTTGAGTAGTTTTAAAGCCACGTCTTTAAAGGTAAAATAATTTCAGCAGGCAGTGTTCATAGAAAAGTTGGTTTATTTGTTGGTATGTGATCTACTTCATAAAGAATCATTTTATTTTTGCATGTGTTAACTTCATAAAATATCTTCCATACTCGTTTGTTGATTTTTGGATATATGAACAATTCTGCACAAACAAATGTTTATTTAGTTATTTGAGAGGACATTGACCGCAATTTATTTTTGTCGCATACAGCAAAATCGTTTATAATGTGCTTAATGTCAGGTGGTTCATCTTTCCGTTCGACTCAACAGCCAAGCGCAGCCCGTCCGACGGTCAGGGGCTGCGCCAGCTAGGCGAAGGGGAGCGAGAGAGAGAGAGAGAGAGAGAGAGAGAGAGAGAGAGAGAGAGAGAGAGAGAGAGAGAGAGAGAGAGAGAGAGAGAGAGAGAGAGAGAGAGAGAGAGAGAGAGAGATATTGCTGTAGGGAAGTGATTTGGATGTTTCGGCGGCACCGGCGAGCAGGGGTTGGTCCCACTCCCATACGCGCACCCGCAATCACGCGTGCCCGCACGCGCACGAACAAACAAACCACTTTCACTTTTTTTGCGCCCCTAGCGCTTCCTACTGTGACTGCAGGAGAACTAATTTGGCTGCAGCAGGAAACCGCGCTACACATTCTCCATAAGCTTGAGCAGTAATTTAAATATGGCGCCCAACGTGGGGCATTTCATTCAATTTTTGAATTATTTTAAAGATTCTTAACACTGAGATAGACTTTATTCTTTAAACTTGTTTTGTGTGTGATACTACCCTTGGATTTGTAATGTATTAAATTAAGTAATAGGTCTTATTTGTAAAGGGATTCCACATAGGAATATAGTGGGCTGATTAATTTTGATGATATAGATATTTTAAAGTTAGTTTTGTTAAATAAAAATGGATACTCATGAACAGAATTAACCCGAATCAGAGTCAAATGTAAGCATAGATTTTCCTATTAATAATGCAGGGATAGAGTTTCACCAAGTTGTTGATGATGAGTTAGCTTCTAATGTAGGCTTACAAGATAATAGTAAAATTGAGAAGGGGGGCGAGCATTCTTTGTTATCAGAAGTAGGCCTAGATAAACCTAAAGACAGTTCAAATAAAATGTTAGATTTGTTAAAGAGTATGTTTAATGAATTAAAAGAAGTTAAGTCAGAGATTAAACAGATTAGGGAAGAGAATCGTAGGATCATAAACGAAGAGGTTAAAATAGCGACTAACAAGTATGATAGTGACTTACAGTCTTGTAAAACAGAGATAGGTTCAATTAAACAAAATGTTGAAGAGTTGGATAGGCGTTGTCAGGGTAGGATTGATGACTGTATAAAAAACAGCATCCATATGGAAAGCTCAGTGAATTTTTTATCGATAAATGTAACAAAGCAACTTGACGCAGTTAAGAAGATAGTAAATGATCAGCTAGCGGTATTAAAAAATGAATGGACCAACGGCAATAAATCTTTTCTAACAGATAATGAGACTTGGAAAAGTAAATTTAAGTCTGAAATCGAACAACAACTACAAAGTGAGATCTCTCAAAATCAAACCATGTTAAATGATAAATTGTTAAAACTAAAAAATGAACTATGTAGGGAAATTGAAATGTGCAATGTTGGCAGACCTGTTGACAGGCCTGGAAGCGACAAGTGTCACACACAGAGAGGTCATTCACCTTGTGTCTCTATCAGTGAGCATAGGTTACATTCTGAAAAGGCAGCTTTAAATCAGGCCGAGTTATACTTAGTGGATTTTCATGGTGAAAATGAAAGGGTCTTTACCCTATTTATTTCTTGAATTTTGCTAAGAAGTTTAATGAACTATCTGTTGAGACATGGGAGGTAAATAAGTTGATTTTATTAAAATACATGAAACATGTAGCTAATACTTGGTTAAGAGAAATTATTGTGAGCCTTAACTCATTCGAAGACTTTAAATATGCTTTTAAGAACAAGTTCTGGAGTAAGGCCATTCAACGCCAATATGAAAATGGATTATATAGTGGAGGTAATTTTGTTCCTGCTAAAACAAATGTAGTTTCGTATGTGTTAAAGTACTATGACATGAATCAATACTTAGACCGTCCGTTAACGATTGAGGAGTTTATTTTGCGAATTAGTCATCATTTACCTAAAAATATAGGAAGGTCCCTAGTTTGTACGAAAGAGAGTACTGACAACGACACTTTGATTGCATTTTTGAGACGTTTATCTGAGACAATAGTAATTGACGGTGAAGATTCACACCATAGGCCTAAACACTTTGATATTAGATTTTCTAATGGTAATGGCAAGGGTAATTCCAATAGTAGGTTTTCCAACGATAAGTATGATCAAAATGATAGGTATAGGAAAAATGAAAGAGGTTATGTACAGCATGAAAAGCGAAATGAAAATGGTAGGTCTACTCAGGAAAGGAATAGTGATAGGAAATGAGATAGGTTTGCGAGCGGGACAGATGATAACATAAAATTAAATTTAGTGAAACAGAATAATGAATACCAGCCAATGATTGAAAATTTTCAAATGCTAGGTGCAAACAGTAGCAATAGTACTAGTACTAGCAGATCCGTCGGTAGTTTTATCATCTTCGTCAATATTGTTAGTAAAATACAACCAAGTTTGTAATGCAATACAATTTGCTTGTGAGCATCTGTGTTTCAGTGATCTGTAATGGCGACACCGCAGCGTGGATCATGATAGTAGATTGTTGATCGATGCCAGTGAGCCGCATCCGATATCGTTTAAGTCGTAAGCGTTAGTGTAGTGCAATGATCAATGACTAAATGTCTGCGTACAAAATCCTTCTTGTCCGATCCTTTGGCAAAGACGGTGGGGCGTTTGGCAATTTTCATTCGTAACTTTTCTTCCAGTTCACGGTAGTCAATGTCTCCTCGGTTCCACTTTAATCCGTGATAGTGTTTCCATAGTGAATGCAATTCACGATGTTTCTCGATAGTTCGTCTCGATTGAACTGCGGCTTGACGATGTGATGCATCAGTAGTATTCCGCTGTCTATTTCTATAACGCAGACATTTTTCAACATGTAATCGTTGATGTTGTCTTTGAAACACTGGAAATCCATTACGATTGGGGTAGCCATATTTTTGCACCGCACTCTGCGTAAGCGATCCATGTCGTACCAGTGTCAGATAGTGACTAACCTGCAAAGTCGACTGTGGCGTTGCGGTGTTGATCGATTTAAATGACCAATCAGTTGACAGTCTCTGCTAGCGCAGTTCCGAATCCCAGTTACACGCACACGCTTCCGACACTACCAAATGTCCAAATTGAATCTTTGGCGGGAAATTTGAATTTTTTAAATTCCAAGATGGCGTCGCCTAGTGTTTATTTTGGCGGGAACTTCTGGTACTTTCTATAGTATTAATTTTGGTTTTATATACATTGAAGGTTATATGATTTGCTTATGTGACAAGATAGCGTCGTCCAAGGCCAAGTTTTACAAGTTGGCACGCTTCCGCGTGGAAACCGTATTCACCATAAACATTTTATTATTTTGGAGCAAGAGATAGGAGGTGAAATTGACCAACTAGATGTCCTGAAACACCGAGTTAAAAGGAACATGTTAGTAATTGGTATGCATATGAATGGTGCTGACAAAGTGAAAATAATTGTACTGAATGTAAACATTGAGGACAAGATTGAAGTTATATTTCATAAAAGTGAATTGAGGGTGTTTGTTGACAAGACTTATGATGGCTTTAGTATATTTGTGTCACATATAGGAGATGAGGACAACCATGAGGCTGTTATTGGACCATTAATTGAAAGAAACTTCACGTGTGTGAAATATAATGGGTATTTGGGTGTTGCCGTTGAATGATTGCTATAATAGTAATCCTGATGTGGATAAGGAATAGCTCCGTGATAAATTTTATAAACGTGGGACTACGTTGGTGGGACTAACGGTAGGTTAGGATTCTTGTTGCATTTTGTTTTAAGCATATATCAAAAAAATAAATTTGTAAAGATTTTTTAAATAGTTTTTATTTACTTTTATGTTAAGAAATAAGCATAAACACCCGATTATGAGAGTATTTAAATATACAATGGTGATTTTTTTTAAATAAGACAGTATTCTGTATTTTCTAAAATTATGACTCAGAAAATATTAAAATCTGCTTTTGCGATGAACAAGTATCAGTTGACCAGGGGATGAGTCACCGTGTTGGTCTGGTATCTTTAGTAGGCATTTAACTGTTAAACTTGAGTTGCTGTGAGTATTACGTTGTGAGCGAAGTTAAATCTGATTTTTGTCAATTAACAGTTATTGATTCCAATTTAGCTGTTAGTGTGAGTATCTCTGTGGTTTTATTTTATGTTTAAGCTGAAGAAGAAATCGTTGCTGCTGAACTCGAAACTCCGCCTCGAAAAAAGGCGACAAGCAAAATAGAAGAATTAAAATGTACATTGAGAAAACCTTCATCATTGTAAATTTCTTGTAATAAGTACTATATGTAAGAGTTAAAATATTCAAATTTTAATTACACTCCTAATGTCTTTACACTATAGCGCAGTTTCCTTATTTTCTTGCCTTAGCCTCAATTTATACACGGTAATTATTTATATTTTTTAATTTGTGGTTTACAATAAGTAAAAGAACTTTATGTCATTATTATAAGAAGAAAATTACAAAATCAGTGATATGTAATATACGTGGTTTTAAATCTTTTATATTATTAACATTTACTGTTAAAAGTTGCTAAACTTAAAAGCCATTTTCCTCAAAACAACCGTTTTAAAAATTACAATTTAAAATGCGTGTAACTCAGTCAATTTTTGCAATAAATTAGTCAAATTTTCAACAATTTGCTCAGAAGAAAATCATGTTTCCTAGGATACCAATTACTCAATTTCTCATTTTTGGAAGATAAGATAAGGGATCTTGCTATTGATCCTGATTTCTTTGAAAATATTCCATCTCAGAAAATTGTTGCTAGTTGCTTTTTACCCGATACCATAGACATACCATCACCTCCCCTTATAACTATGGACCTGCCGTTAATGTCACAGCTCCCATTTTACGACAACGCCATTGACATTCCTGAGACACCGATTCTACCTTCCCCGCAATTTCAAGATTTTCCTCGACATAGGAACATGTTATCGAAAAACATGGACCCCCGTAAAAGATATTTGTTGGATTTTACACGTAAACTGAAGAAGCTCCCTGTAAACGGAAAAAAACTTTACTATCGAGTATTTGCACCCCTCTGTCTATTTTACATCCTAAAAATAATCAACCCCATTGTAGTAATGGTCCAAGGTTTTTCCATCTCGTTTAAATATTGAACAAACCCAACTTGACCGTAGCCAACCCCATTGCAGCTCCCAGGTTTATGATCCCAGGTTTTTGCCAGGTGGTTTAATTTGGTTTAATTCTATCCAATGTCCGGTAGTGGAGCTGATGCAACACATTTTTTAGTTATTGAAGATGACAGGTGCCACAGTAAAAAGTATGAAGCAGATTCTCGATTAGTCACCCTTAGATTTAGGAAGATTGTTGATAATGAAGCCATGGCCCGTTATCTTATGGGCATGTTCTCCTTTTAAAATGTCTTCCACAACAGAACGTGTCACCTCAGGATAGGATAGGTTTAACAATTTAAAATTTTTCGTGTCCTGAAAAACATTGCATAAGTCTGCGGAGAGCTGATCAGTTGCATGCTGATGTCATATCACGGACAATAGAGAAAGTGATGCAGAGCAATGAGAAGTTTTTCGTGGAAGGGATATCGATAGTAAGGTATATTCACATACAGTTACCGTCAGGTGAGGGCGTGAAAGCTACTAATTTTATTACAAACTTTCATGATTTTTGTAAGGAAGAGCAATAGTTGTAGCTCGAGCCCAAGTACATAGGGACGAGAAAAAACGTGAGGCCGAGAAATTGTGTCAAGATGCAGGGGTTGACCTGTTAAATGGTGGTGGCATTGATTAAAGTCATCAATTATAAAATTACCTTAGGCAATATAAAATTACAGTTTTTACAGACCGGGTTGGTAAGAAAACCATGTCTGAAGGTTGTAATAAGGGTTCAGCTAACCACATTGATTTAATTTTTTTTTGCCATAATCACTACAACGTTATAACTAAAATTAATGCAGCCTTCAACACTAGAAATCATTACCGATCACGCAAAGTGAGATATGATCACTTGAATCATCACAGATTGTATACAAAATGTGTTATGTGCAATGACACACCTGTTTGTGAAGATGTCGATGGGTTACTGAAGCCCTGCGGAGCATGTAATAGGACTTCTCAAAATGAAGACGGTTTTAAAAAAACACAAGAAAAACAACACAAAAAACAATTTATTTTACAAAAATAAATCAATTTGCGATGCGATAAAACGTTGTTGACAGTGTAATATCCTTCATAACACACTAAAGCGTAAGCATTCGCATAAGTGTGTCGAAGCCTATTGTAGCGTGTGCCGAGAATGACCTTCATGGCATTTGTGTTTTGTGAAAAAAAACAAAAAAACAAATGCAAAACCCTGAAAAGAACAGATTTATGTAAGTATTTTTTTTTTACTTTGAATGTAGCAAGGATATACCAGCAAATACACCGGGATATACAATGCACAAGTAAAATTTATGTGTTGCCGACAGATGTGTTATGATTGCATTGGCAAAGAAGATCTAACCACCCCCTGCACCATAAGTGGTGTTTGACAGCATTCATTTGAAGTCGGTGAAACATTGGCAAGCGTTATGGGATATCTAACTAAACCAAGAACTTGCTTTTAAAAAATTGTTATGATAGCTCATAATATGAAGAATTATGATGGACAATTTATACTAAATTACATGATTGACCCTTTAGTTCAGATGGACTCCTTAGCTATAACTGTTGGAACTATAATACAAATGATAAAATGTGCTAATGTCAGTATAACAGACTCTCTTAACTTTTTCAATTCCAAATTTAGCGATCTTCCAACCGACCTGCACAGCAAATCCAAAGGATATTT
This sequence comes from Neoaliturus tenellus, assembly GCA_030545055.2. Lineage (NCBI taxonomy): Eukaryota > Metazoa > Arthropoda > Insecta > Hemiptera > Cicadellidae > Neoaliturus > Neoaliturus tenellus. The sequence continues at coordinate 131,793,654 of CM061531.1, read as the reverse complement.
TAGAAAAGAAAATTGGGGCTACGTTTTTGAGCTTCCCCCTCCAGAAGACTATGGATGTGAAACAATGAAGGGGTTGGAGAGACCTTCTTTCATAAAATATCACTCTAGAGAATGTTTTGAAGGCAATTAATGAACTTAATTCCCAAACCCAACAATGCCAGCGAACGTCCGGCAATCATTGTAAAATTTTTATGGAGGATAGATGTTGAGAACATGTTAGCGAAGAGGAGGAACAAAAACAATTGTTGATCAGGCACTTGGGGCTGTGTGATGATCGACCTGTATTCATCAACAAGTCGCTGTCGCCTGCTCGAAGGAAGACTGCATCGCCTGCTGGCGATGACTCGAGTATTCTAGCTTAAAAAATTAAGAAAAAGTAATTAGGTTTTATCATTTTAGAATATGATATATATTATATGACTAATATGCATATGATATATATATATATATCTATTAGGGTGCTGATTAGTTCTTTTGAACGAAACTGATAAGGAACCTCTAACAGGCTTTGCCTCAGAGGCCCTAGATTTTTCCAAACAATATATTATTTTCAGTGAGTTTTTTATACTATATATGGATTATTTTGCTGTCTAATTTTTTCTGTATAATTTGCTGTATGATACAATGGTATCTAATTGTATCATAAGCTTGTGCTTTACAATAGCCTATCACATATTTTAAAGTATATAATTTAGATGTTTCTTTATGTTATCATAGGCCTAGAGGCCTGGTGGGGAAACACACTACTGTTTAACCGCACATAGTTACAATTCAATTTAACATTCAATACATTTTTAATACATTACAAAATTTTTACCTAAATTGGAATACAAATTAATATATTGAAAAAAATATTTTTTAGATGGCGTCAAACTCAATTTCACGGGAGGCTGCCCGACTCTTTGTAAGGACAGAGCGAGGGCGAACTCTCATGGCCCAAGCCGCACTCGTTGTTGACTGTGTGCCTTGGGCATCTACCCCTTTGGTTGTGGGGATGTTGGATAAGTATTGTCAAACATGTAATTAAAATTACTTTTACTGACCAAGCTGGGAGATTTTTCCCGACTTTTCATTAAAATTTTTAGGGTAAAAATACCAAAAACCCCTTTTTTAGACATTTTTTAAATCCCATAAAACCCTGTTTCATCTGTCCAATAAACATGGTTTTCTATATATTTTAATATTGGTTGTGGTTCCATATAGATGGCTAGGCTATGCTAAATAAAATCTAGTGAGTCCTAAAGTAATAGGCTTTAATTTTATAATGTAAACATTGTAAATGGAGGAAAGTATTAAATTACTAAATGTAGACCTACTATAATTGTTCAAAGGTCTATTACAAGTAAAGGACTGAGACCTACTTAATGAATAACAATATTTTCACAAAGCATAATTATTTTTGTCACATTGCACTTTGCCTCTATCTTTGGACTGCGCTATATAAAAATCTTATTAATACAAGGATCATTCATGAGACACTTTATGGTTATCACATTTAATCCCACATTTAACAAAATGCCTCCAAACTGTTTGCAAACACTGCAAGTTTATATACTTTTCGGTATCATTATTAAATTTATCTTACCGCTCAACAGGAAAAAATTAAATGATAAACACGTAACATTAATTACTGAAATTTTACTTGTGTAATCTACTTTAAAGTGTGTTTTGAGACCAAACTTAATGATATTGGACAAATATTGAAAACCCTGGACCGGCCACTGGACAGGCCCTCAAACCCGCACTGTCCAGGGTAAACTCGGACGTCTGGTAACCCTATTAACGCTAATGATTATTTATTAGCATTATAACATCGGTAGCATTACTGTCTACAAAACAAGCGGGGTTTAATTCATTTGTTATACTTTTTCTACCATGATAATAAATTGTGTCACTAATAAAATCTACTAATAGTATCTATATTTATACCAATGAGATTACAACATCTATAGGCCTTTTAGCGAATTTCCCTATAGGGAATACGCTATTTAGGTTGGTTAAAAAACCAACAATTTAGTATTTTGAATCAATAAAATAGCTTAAATGTTTATGGAGAAAATTCAAATTAAGTTTCCTATGTTATTCGTAAGGGTAAATCTTTAAAAAGTTATATATCGCTTATTTATCAACATATATTAATAAAAAAATTTATGAACCTTCAGTAGGTGGTGAGTAATTAAGAATTGATTAAAAAACCCACACGGAAGCAAACCTACATGCTAAATGCCATGGTATTCTCATGGAAAATAAGTGTATAATGGGAGCAAGAGACATGGAGATAATGAAGTATCTGTTCCTAATCAGCTGATCAGCTGTCTTCTGCATATTTGTCAAATTTGAAATGTTTATGTTTTGTTATTTGTAAACAAATAATTTCTTTTGCATGGAAGCTTTGGATATGCACTTTTAATACTGTTAAAAAAGTCATTTATTAGTGAATTTCCCATAGGGAATAAGCTATTACCGTAGGTCATGGTAAGACCTAAGCCCGGGACCATGTTACTTTTTCGTTTTTAGGTGCACAGAGACCAAAAATAATAGTCATTTAAAATAATATATATATATATATATATATATATGTGTGTATATATATATATGTGTGTGTGTGTGTGTGTGTGTGTGTGTGTGTGTGTGTGTGTGTGTGTGTGTGTGTGTGTGTGTGTGTGTGTGTGTGTGTGTGTGTGTCCCTAGGCACGATAACTCCGTAAAAACGGTCCGATCGACACCAAATTTGGTAGAGTTGTGTAATCCTACGTTTATTCGGATGAGTTCGTAAACCAGACATATCGACCTACCGGAAGGGGTAGTTTTGGGGGGTTTTGTACCCCAAAATTGGGTTTTTTGCATTTTTCATTTTAAAAATTTTAAATTTTTATTTTGACCATTGGATTTAGCTAAAAAACACACAATTAAAAAACAGAACAACGCCGCCAAAACCTCCGAATTCCAAGAAAAAGGGTCAGTCCCCCGTGAATCCCAAGAAAGGCAAGACTCCAGTCCCGGTGGAGAAGCCGACCCCGTCGAACAGCACATCTGGTGATATAGTCGACCCAAAAAGACCTTCTGTCAAGCCATACTACTGCTCATCACGGGCCTGCGGTGTGGCGTTTGGAAACAGTTGGAGGAAGTTTGGGAACTGGAATTGAATCGTCTGCTACAAGAGACACCGCCCATGAGACAACTACAACCAGGAGTATCTCGAGTTCATTACGGATCTCCTGGAACTTCTACGGATATCGGACCCTCAGAGATTGTGGAGTTCCTCCTTAATAGGAGCCAAAAGTTCCTCCTCATTGGTGAAACTTATACAGCAGGAAGCACTGCAAACGACCGGATCCGAAGACGGTAGTAAGGAGGGTTGTAAATTCACAAGATCCGTCGAAACAAAGATTACCCGAGCGGAAGTGCTGGAGCTACCCTCCTGGAGTCGAGAGGAGTGCGCGCCTCCCGAATCGCAAAAAGCAGAAACCCAAGATGTATACTACGTTATGGCCAATTAGTAGTACATATGTTGTTTTTAGATTAAACTCTTTTTTACCCACAATGGCTTCAGGACCTGTCAATAAACATAAATTTCCAAATAATGTGGTTTATTACTAGTTCTTCCAAATACAAGATCAATACATAGGACTTCACCTATATTTATTACAAATAATAAATTGGTTTGATCTTACTTGAATAATGAAACTGTGTGACTTGACGCCTGAGGACTCTAACTCGAACACATGAACCGTAATTACTACGGTAATGTTCATTCGGAGGCGTCACAGTCAGTTATCAAGTTGTGAGTTTAACTTTTAGTTTAAATTCAGAGCAGTCTACCAACACAACTGAAAATTTTCTTAACATACGATCATAAAAAAAACTTAATATTACATATAATTACAATAAAGATAAATATTTTAACAAAATCAGTATAGATGGCAAGGAGGCGGACCTGGGTAACCCTGAGTGACGGGACCAGGAAAATCGTAAACGTGAAGAAGCTTGGACTTCCAGTCGTGAACCTCTACAAGTGAGGACCATGAGGTATTAACCCTCTTTCAAATTTATATTTTTTGTTATCCAAGAAGGATTTTTATTTTGATTTGAGGCGGAAGTCTCTGTTTCCGAAAGTGTCGGGAAATTAAATTTAAGAAGATTTGAGGCGAAACTCGCCAGGAAGCTACATACTTTTTTTACTTTTTATATTTTAAGCCAGACGTTCTTTTCTGGAAGAAAGGTTTTTTTGTTCGACACCACAAGAAAGCGGATTTTTCTTTTTGCTTTTGTTTTTTTTTCTTGAGAAAAAAAGAGGATTGTGTAACGGGCAAAAAATGAGCCCACTTAAATTTTTATTTAATTGAAAAAAAAGAGAATAAATCAGTTCATAACTATAGGAGTCATTTTAGTTTATTTCTGTGTTACCATAAAACTCAGTTTCTTTCTGAAACCCCGCTGTAATCACTTGATAATAGCTCGTCAATATGGGCCAAACCCCCATATGGGATTTGAAGGAAATTATCGGAGGAGAGTCAGGGGGTGCCATAAAAAACATACAACAAATAAATTGGCTTTCAAAAATAATTTAATTTTTCCTACTAATTCTACTACATAACAGTTGGAAATGTTTAATCGCTCAACACCCTGGGGATACAATATCAACGAATGGTGTAGTTAAACCCAGCGCATCAAAAGTGGACAAATAATTTGAAACTACAACTATAATAAATTATTCATGCATGGGTAAAAAGGTTTGATCAATATATCATAGTAACAACATTAGTCACACACTTAGTTTCTGGGATAGCAAGCAATTGGGAAAAAAGGCCCAACGGATTAAAACATTAAAAATATACTGGAGTGAACTTGAATTTGTACAATAAAATAATTAGGAAAACTGAACCTAATGTGTGAACTACAATACTGACGACGACATGAGGCGCGACTTGTGGATGATATCAGAACTAATAATTCCTGATAGTAAGTGAGAGAATCAGTTACACATGGGAGTTTGTATATTTTGGAGGAATTTTTACTCATATCTTGAAACCAACAAAGATGCTAACTTCAAAGTAGGATGTAAATAAGGAATAATGTGGCCTTCTTAGCCCCATTCATCCCTATTTATGAAGATTATGCATTGTATCATTTAAAAATGACTGCCAATTATATTTTTGAACATTTATTGATTAAAAATTAATTATAGAAATTTTCAATAGTAACTAGATATGGTGTTCATTGAGCTTGTTTTTATTATTGATTTAACATGGATTCAAAACTGGGGATAATATTCAGACATTTTCTTTTAGCTGTTTGAAAAAATAAAAAATATATGAGAACCTTGTATTTTTATCATAACATTTTCATATCAATAAATGAAATAGAATTACCATAAATTTCCCTCTAAAAGCAATTATAGAAGTTTTTTAATAAAAGGTTATTAAACTATTTCAGAATCCATGTAGGACTACCTAAATTAATAATTATAACATATTGTATAGAAAATAATTTCCTTATTATTTTTAGGTTTCAGTAAAGTGCTTGATTGTAAATAATATAATTTAAGTGGGTTAACAATGATCACTAATGAAAATGTTTAAAAGTAATTTATTATAGAATAATTTTAAGAATTGTCAAAATGTTTTTGATGTAACAAGTGTTAAATATAAGCAAAAGTTAATTTACAAATGCTCCCACTGCCATGGAACGCTGCCATGCGCTGAGTAGAAATATTGGATGAAATGATTTCTAATATCCATGGCTTCATCTGAGCTCCGGTTCCCAACTCTGAGTATCGGTTTCCAGCTTCTTGTGTATGTGTGACGGGCTAAAAAACCTTGGACCGTTTAAATACTATTAATCAATGAGGCGTCTACACCAACCCTACATGAGACTTTTTACCGTCACTGATTGTAAACTTCTTGTGTGACCATGGTGTTTTACTGCGAAACATAAACTGTCACTTGTGTGGAAATGACTTAACGATTTGCCCCACTTACCAAAATTACAACTGTGGTAAGTGGATCAGCGAAAGAAAACAGAAGAAGAGAAAATGCGGGAACAAAGAGAGTGCCAAGCCCGTGTCCTTTCTGGAAAGGACCCACCTATCGGTCGGGGACCTTTGGAGGCTATGCTCCGTCCTCCTACACCTGATACCGCCCCGCCATAACTTCATCAGAGAGGAACTCGGCTTGGCGGACCGGACGATCGTCGACTGGTACTCCTTCTGCCGAGAAGAAAGTATTTCATTGTTTATGCTAATAATAAGTAATGTTACTATATCTCTATAAACGTCTGTATACTAACTTTCTTTATGATTAAATATAAAATCATTCTTACAAATAAATAATGACCACAAAAACAAATGTAATGATTTAAAGCGGGGATTTCATTTAAAGTTACTAAAATGAATTGAACAGAAATTAAAGGATTTCACTTATTCAATTTAATTAATGAATTCAATGTAATTCTCGTCTTTAAGTTATTATTTTTGATAGTTATTCATAATTGCATATTAAAGGGGACCTTGTTTATGAACTCAATTGCATCCCCTCATTATGCTACATTGGACATTGGGTTTGTAGGTATTCGTTGAAGATGCATTCAAAGTAAGCAAGAAGTTGGTTGGCCACGGCAAGATAGTGGAGATAGATGAGGCGAAATTTGGACGATCCAAGTACAGTCGGGGACGGTACTTAAAGGGACAGTGGGTGTTTGGCGGAATAGAAAGAGGGACCAACAACACCTTCCTGGTTCCAGTGGAAAAGAGGGATGCCGCCACTCTACTCGCCGTCCTTGAAGAATGGGTGCTCCATAACCATAACACCATCGTGAGGTCGGACTGCTGGAAAGCATACCAGGACCTTCCCGACAAAACCCTTTTCTACCACATCACGGTGAACCATTCAATCAACTTTGTGGACCCTGACATCGGCGCCCACACTAACTCGAACGTGGAGGGACGTCCGGTCGTCAATTCCTAGATATGGTGTCTGCAAGGCCCACTTCATAGGGTACCTTGTGGAGTACCAGTTCAAGAAGCGGTATGAGAGGGGTGAGAGACTGCACCACTTTTTCAAAACTGCAGCTGCTCTCTACCTTCCCAAACCCCTACAACAACAACAGTAAATCCATGTATATGTATTGAAAATCAAATGGAAGTACCGTTTTTTATTGCCACAAATTTAATTATAATTTAAAATTGTATAATTAATTATAATTTTTCAGTAATAATTTCCTACATTTAGTTAAACTTTTATAAAAAAACATTTGAATTTTCATAGTGATATAAATTGTTCACTGCACTTTTTTTATACATTTGATTTGCAATACTATATCTGACAATATATTGTTTTGTTTTGGTTTTTTTTTGTTTAACTTATATCTTAAGTTAAACAATATGAATTGTTAAGAGTTTATTTTAGTTATGTTTTGGTTTTGTTTTGTTTAACTTATACACTGCAGTTAATATGATTTGTTAATTTTTTTCATGTTAAACTTATATTCTTATGTCCGTGTGAATTGTTTTTACTATGTTTGTATAAAAAAAAAATACTATGATTATACTATGGTACATATCTCGCGTTTTACTATATAATGTACTCTTGAAATGGTATTTTGTGGTTATTTTCAATTTTGATAACGATAATATGTCCAAATAATTATAATTTTTTCGTTGATTCCAAATGTTTTTGTTTTCATTTCCCTTAAAACAAACAATTAATACATATTGAATTAACAGTTATAGTTATTAGATTTACAGTTATTTAAATGAGATTCCCGTGCTTATATGACATCGGATCGGAAAAGTGATTCCATATTCGTGATCAGCTCGTCATCCCGGTTATTTTGCCGATTTCCAAAGAAAAAGTCATTTCCGGGTTTTTCGATTTTCCGGGGTTTTCCGACATTTTCCGCGGAAAAAAACTATCATTTACAGAATCAGCGTCAAATTTCGGTCATTAAAAAAATTTCCATTTTCCGATGGTCGTAGCTAAACTCAAGAATTACCTTTTTAACATTCGGCTCGTCATGTCGAATACAAAGTGCTCATATAAAAACTGTTTCAACACTTCTTACAGATACAGAGGATTGAGAATGTTTCGTATTCCTCGAGACCGGATGCTAACTTAACTCTGGATTAAACATTCAGGTGAGATAACTAATATTGCAATTAAATTAATGTGAGACATTGTAATTAAATTCTTTTGTTGCGTTTATATTTTAGAATTAACTACCAGACACAAGTCAATCGGACCGTAACTCACCGTGGTGGCCAGCTATTACTATAACTAAGTTAGATGGTTTATTTTTACTGTTAATTCAGAACGCACAACATATAAAAAACTGTATCAATTATCTGATTAATTTGATGGAGTACTACATTTTAAACAATCTACCTAGCTTTAACTTGTTATGTTTAACTGTTGTTATGTTTTTAATTAATTATAAAAAATATAGCAAAAGTGCAATAATTAATATACTAAGTGATATTTTCGAAAAAACAAAAACAAATATTGTATCATTTATTTAATAAACACAATGATTTTCACGGGCACTAAAAATGTCCCCGATAAGTATTGTAGCCTACTAGACAGAATTTTCTTTATAAGTTAATAATGTAAGTTCAGTATTAAAACGAGATTAAAATAATTAATGGTATTCATTTTATGTTTGTTTGATTATTATCTTATTTAGTACAACCGTTATAAACTTTGTAATTTAATGGTAACGAAATTTTAATACCGCAAGTAGGCTATTTTGATCGAAAAGATCCAACTAGGCATTTGAAAATTTGTTTTAATGGAAGTAATTACTTCAGTGAATTAGCTTTATTGTATGAAAAATGCAAATCCGAGTAGGCTTATTTCTAAGACATTTTGGGTAATGTATAAGGTAATAAAATGATTAAAGTAATATCATTGACTTTTCACACTACGTGAGTAGACTTCTCATAGCATAGGCGTGTGTGAGCATATTGACGGTGGTGCGATCTCGTGCGGCGTACATCGAAGAACACGTAACATATGATAGATAAATCAGTATTACCACTCTTCTAAACCAAGGATGAAACTTTTATAACTGATAATTTGTTTATGTTTTGGTAAAATGTTTTGGCAGTACTGTAAATTCAGCTGAATAATAACAACATCGATGGCAGCGACTCTGGTGTGGCGTACACCAAACTTCCAAATTTTTGCCTCAAACTAAATGCATTGGATGAGAGGTCTATCCACGTTAGTGTACATAGTCAATGGTAATATGATGCTTATTTATCCAAAATTTATTTAAACTCGTGTTGATTGCAATCTGTTACGATAATATTACACAACCAGTAACCTACATCAATATTTAATAACTAGAGAGATCGCCTCCTGATCGAAAATCGGCCAAAATTTCAGGACCCAAGAAGTTTTAAAACATTTTATAACTGAAACATCTGTTCTTCCTGATTTTCTATTAGTTGTTTTACAACAGCTGTCTAATAATTCAATAAACTATCCTTTCTCCATAAGATTAACATTGGGACTCTGAAAGACTGTGGGGCGTAGCCCTGAATTCCGAGGTGAATTAGAATGTGATTCTGCTCATCCACCTTTCTAACGGTATGGGCAGATTTCTCCTACGATGCGCTCGAGCTGAGAGAAAAGGAGGAAACGAGACATGTTTGTATATTAATATTTAACAATCATGCACAAAGAATTATCAAAATTGGGACTGTTTGCCGGCACGGCACGGCGGTGGTCGCGGAGTGGCGAAAAAGTAAGCTACGGTGTCTCTTTTAAATTAATTTTCCTACCGAAACACAGCAGCTAATTTTTCCATAAATATGATTGCGAAATTTTCTCTCCTTGGCTACAAAATTCACCGTTTTAAACTAACCTGACAAAAATAAAGAAGAATAACCGAACAACTTTTTAATATCACATTTCAAAACTCATTTGTCTATTTCATTTTGATATTAAAAATAGAAAATATTAATTATTAAACCTTTAATTTAGAACTAATAGTGCCCAAGACTTATTGACTTCACTCATACAAAGTTCCAACCCTTAACTTTTATTTTAAATTGGCTAAATGTCGCGTTATTTGTAAGCGAAACATTGAGTTTTTTAATCCAACCTTAGCGAATTATGTAGCTATTACCACAGATTAAAGAACTAGAAGGTTCTTTAATCTGTGCTGTTACCTACTAAAAGATGGCCGACCGTGCTTCACTCGTTGTAATAGTTAGATCGGCTTGCCCCATCTATTGGCCCTATGTAATCGTTGATCTTATATGATCAAATTGATTTGGTTTTGACCCAATTAATAATTCAACTGAGAAATTAGAAAAATAGAGATCACATTTAATATAGGGATTGTTCTATTATAAATAATAAATTTAAGTCCATAAAAAATACATGTATACACCACGAATATAGGATAGATTCAATACAATATAAATTTTAAAATCCTTTGACTATAATCTAATGTAAACATATTACAACTTTAACTTATTTAACTTAAACTTAACTTAAACATATTTACAAATCCTTTTTACAATAACGTATTTCTATATTTTTTCCAATTGGCTAACAATTGAACTATAAAATTTACAAATAATTACTTTTCTTATTATTTTTGGAACAAATACGGGGAAAATACCGCAGGACAGTGTAAAACTGAAATACGTATTGTTTTTGTCTCAGGTAATCCCGATCTCACTGGACAGTCACCGACGAAACTAAATACTGTAAAAGCAAAAGACTTTGTGAACACCTTTTTTAACAAAAAAGACATTCTTCCAAGTGGCAGACTTATTTTTAATGCAGTCTCCAAGTGCTACATCGCTCCCGACGACATCGCAGCTACACCGGCCAGCACAGTAGCGGCCTCTACCAGCCCTGGCCCAGCCCGAACGCCTCCACACCGCCGTCCACCCCCTGCTGCAACCCCCACCGAGGACGGGTCTACTCCTGCTAAACGGCCACATACCTTCACCTTCTCCTGTGCTTTTGCGTCAAGCTATCACACCCAGAAAATATCAACGCGTATCTCTTCAAACTTCACACCCTTCACCAGAACTATTACATTCACCTAAAGTAACACCATCTTCTTTATTTTGGATTTCAAATGCTTCCCTATCAGAGAAAAGCATAATATATCATCTTCTAGATCTAAAAAAAAAACTCCCACCAACAAAATAAACATGAATCGCAAATTATTTTCAAATACTCAACCAACAAGGTCATGTGAAAAATTTCAAACACTTACAAAAATGTTAGCTGTTAAGAGAGCAACAATATAAAGGTTAAAACGCACCCTTTTGAAAAAAAATGAAAAAATGAACAAGGATTCAAAACTGAATAATATTCCAGTTAAAAGTTCTGATGGAACCATTTTATTGAATATGCAGCTGCATAAGAGGAGGCAGCCTTGGAAAAAAGAAGAAAAACGATTTGCTACATCATTTTAATTGCGATCACCATCTTGCTACCGATTTCTGTCAAAATCACTGATATTGCCTGGTATTTCAACTATCAAGGCATGGATATCATCAAAAGAATGTTTCAAACCAGGATTTACAAACCAATTGATGGGAAAACTCAAATGCAAAGCTAATAGCATGGAAGATATGGAAAAGCTTGTGTGCTTATGTTTAATGGCAGTCAAGCAAGCACTAGAATACTCCTCGAATTTTTCACTTGATTGAAGGCTACGAGGATATTGGAACTCTTGGACGACAACCAAAGATTGGCAAGCAAGCGTATGTTTTTATGGTCCGTAGTTTATATTACCAGTGGAGAATGCCCGTTGGATATTTTGTACCAGGAATGGATTAACTGGTTGTCAGACGAAAACATTGATTCTACAATGTATTGATAGTTTGACAAATGCTGGTCTGGATATCAAAGTGTTGGTATGTGACCAAAATAGTAAAACTGTTTTCTTTGTCTTTGTATGTTCTTATATACAAATCGTATAAGAAATCGTTGGAATATCAAATTTGTAATTTTCATTTAATTTGTTTCATACCAACAAATAAATAAGTAATAAAATAGATTTTGAGATGTTTTAATAAACATAATAAAATAGTTATTGAAAAATTTTGACAATTTTTTAAAAATAAAAACAGTTTCTTTTGACACCTCCAACAGTATGTGTGCAAAGTTTCATGATGATCGGTTTCACATTTATAATATTAGTAGGGATGAGTTTACTTAGCCAATTCGTTGCGTGATGCGGTGATGTTGAGGTGTTGGGCTCTTAGAAACTGTTGTAGGGTTTCTCTCATGATGTCTAAAACAAACATAAAAAAATTGAAAGATTTATTTAATAGTTTTATTTAGGCCTAACTTTTACACAGGAATATATATTTTCGAACCTTTAGTAATAATGTCATCATGAAAACAATTAAATTTGTTAGTCCAGGTATTGTTATGCTTCATGATCCTGTTCTAATTGTAAAATGGTTGTCAAAAATAAAATCAACGGAATTCATTAACAGTCCATAGTAAAAAACCTGGTAACATCCTACTATCTTATACTATAATACGAGGAGTTACTATGACGATGTATTTTGCACAATTTCGAAATTGACTGGTGAGATTTTGCTAAAACGTAACATTTGAAGAGTGTCTTGGTCCAAAAAATGTATAAACGCGTCAACCCCAGGATAAATCGTTTCTGTTGTAAAACTAAGTTTAAAAATTGTAATTCTTTAACATTGGTCTAATAAAGAAAGAAAGCAGTCTTAAAAAATGTACTTAATCCAAATTAGATACAAGAAAAATACATAAGAAAAGTCTTATGGGTTGCCATCAAGACAACGAACTGTAAAAAAGCTACTTTTAACTTTTACCCTACCTTTTTTACTACGGTATCACCAAAAGCGAATTAAAACCAACGAGCTTGGCTTGTTTGGCGCGCAAATTTCTTTTTCGCTAGAATTTTCACGTCTTCAGGAATGTCATCTTGGCAAACATGTATTGACATCAAATCATCTAAGGCAAGAAGTTCATTCAACGCATTGATTTTCTGGTTTTGAGAAGTCGGATACAAATGAACGATTGCAATTTAAGCATCGATTAGTCATGTCCAATGAGTTAACCAGTAAAGCTTTAAAGTAAACTGTATTGTAGTATTTTGGATCAAAAAATGTATCTATGCGATCATTCTGCATGAGTTCATCAATGAAATACATTACAAACACACCACAATTGTTAGAATCTGTTGGTTTCGGATGTGCCATTCTTTTGGTCTTCCAACAGTGTTTAATATCACTGATTGTGGTCGACGTTCTGCCAAACCAAAACTTCAAGAAGTTTAAGAACGACCTGTTTGAGGTTTCTTCTGATACTTACAATGAGTCAAGATAGGCAAATTCCCAGGTTTTGATGCTTGCATAAGCCAAACCCCCAATGAATATTGTTGACATTAATTGGGAAAATCAATCTCTCAATACTGTTGTTGACAACATTTTGATTCAGCAACCAATGGTCGGGTGTCTACGTCCTCACCCAGTCGTAAGGCATCACTTCCTATTGAATCGTGAGTAAATTGCACATTTTCCATTCCCATATAGTTTCAATTAAGTATAGCCTATTGCAGACAAGATATCAGAATTAAGCCATGTTTCTCCAAGTAACGAGTTAATAAAATTGTACAAATGTTAAGTTTTAAATTTTGTCCACCTACATTCTTGTCAATAACGCATACTATGTAATCATAGTAATTTTTTAAGCGTACATAATAGTTTACATCATTAATCAAGCAGTTTTTCATAACTTTGGTCCTGATAATATCAGCAGATTCAGATGGCATGTCAAATGCTGATGTAGGGACATTTTTCTGCAAGTAGTTTGACGTGCAGTAGGCGTGAGCCTTCTTCACAGGGTTTTTCAAACTTTCCTCTATTTGGTCATTGTCAAATTATATCACTTCAATAAGTGATTTGTTGGACTCATTTACCTTTGTCTTTGTCCTTTTTATCTTTACCACATTGCTCACGTGTGCTTTGGCCTCATGTTTGGCATCCTTCTCGACCCCTTTTAAGGTTTTCAAACTTACAGGTTACTTACTTAAGGTTACAAACTTTTTGCCTTTTGACTCTCGCACATTCTCTCTTAGGTAAATCTAATGTTGTTTCTTTACATGTTGACAATACAACGTCTATTGTTTTCCTTACATAACGGTTTGGTCGTAGGTTTGATTCATTGTCAAGCACTATAACCATTGCTCAACGGCTCCATTACTTGGGAAATAAAACCACTTTTTAACCCAGGAAATAGAAGTCCAGACCAACACGGTATATATTGACAGTATTTTATAACAAGCGCAATTAACAACTCTGGATTAGAGTAATTATTACTTACTTCGGTTGTTTTATTCTCATTTGTTTACTTGTTGTTATTCCTTTAGAATATTTTTCAATTTTTTTTCTTGCGTTCATTTCAGTATTATGAGCATCCTTGTAAAATAGACTCGTTTTGTACATAGAACCTTCTTTATTTTTAGATTCAGACTTTCATTGTTTTGATGTCTCAGTCATATCATCATACACATTTTCTGGCAATTCATCTATGTCGGCATTACCATCCTCAGCCTCAACAACTCTCTCAAAGAATATTTGACCATTCTGCAGTCATATTTGTTCAGCATCACTGTCACAGTGTATTCCACACTAATTGTAATTTTCTCATAACTGTTGCAGTTTATGATGGTGCAGACTACTTGTAGGAATAGTTCTTTCACTGCAGCCCTATTTTCTTTTGGTGAATTTGTAGTTTGACTTTTTCACATCACTCACTACAATTTCGCCCTTGTGAAATTGCAAAACGCCTCTACTGTTTGTCTAAACCCGGGCCTACATCTTCGGACAGGAAGGTGAACTTTAAGCTAAATGAAATAAAGCAAAGTCGGCAAGCACCATTGGAAGTCTCTAGACCTTTCACTATGGATGAGCTAGATGCGGGGATTGATGCGATGCCATTGGCAAAGCAGCAGGCTTGGATGAAATCTTCCCGGAGTTTATAAAACACTCGGGTAAAAAGGCTAGACAGTGGCTTCTTGCAGTTTTTGACAACATAATGGAAACTCGCGACTTGCCTGGTATATTTAGAAAATCCAAAATAATAGCTGTCTTGAAGCCCGGTAAAGGTTCAAACCTGCCCGAAAGTTACCAACCCATAGCCCTTCTTAGTGTCTGTTATAAGCTGCTCGAGAGGTTGATATACAACAGAATCCTCCCTGTTCTCGATTCCAGCAACCCCGTCGAACAAGCTGGGTTTAGACCTGGGCGCAACTGTTGTGACCAGGTTCTAGCTCTTACTTCTTTCATCGAGGATGGGTTTGAGCGAAGACTGAAAACCTCCGTTGCTTTTTTAGATCTTAGGCCGGTTCCTACGTGGGCGACAGATGCGACGCTACGAGAGCGACAAAATTTCAAACGAATGTATAAGCATTGGAGCGTTCTTAGTGGGCGACAGGAGCGATGACAATTTACAATGTAAAACATTATGGCAATGCAAGCGTGTCGCTGGCGTCGCATCAGTCGCTCTAGTCG
Organism: Neoaliturus tenellus; assembly: GCA_030545055.2. Classification (NCBI taxonomy): domain Eukaryota; kingdom Metazoa; phylum Arthropoda; class Insecta; order Hemiptera; family Cicadellidae; genus Neoaliturus; species Neoaliturus tenellus. Next base: position 131,778,125 of record CM061531.1, on the reverse strand, counting down.
CGTCGCATCTGTCGCCCACGTAGGAACCGCCCTTACTGCAGATTATGACTCTGTCTGGAAAAAAGGCCTTCTTATTAAATTTTACAACCTGATTTCTTGCCCTTTCGTGTTGCGTCTCCTCAAATCAATGCTCTCCAACAGGATGATTAAATTATATTTGGGACGCAAGGAAAGTACTTTTAGGCAACTTAAGGATGGCCCGCCACAGGGGTCAGTGCTCGCCCCACTGCCTGTTTAATGTGTATACAGCCGACATTCCTGACACTCGCTCCTCAAAGGTCGTTTACTCAGATGATATAGCTCTGGCTTATCAGCACCAGGAATTCCAACTAGCTGAGGAAAACACTAACAAATGACCTCACGTGTTACCAGTGTTTACTCGGTGAATACTTTAAAAGCCTGGAAGCTAAATCCAAACCCAACAAAAACCGAGGTTTCTTGCTTCCACTTGAACAATAGAATGGCCCACCAAAAGCTTAAAAATGTTGAGCTAAATCACAATGAAAGGTAGTAGGGACACTTGAGGGCCAGAGCGCCAGGTGCCGCGAAATTCCGCGGCAACCCCCCTCCCCCAAATATTTTGATTGCATTTTTGGACCTTGCGAACCCCCCCCCCCCCCCCAAATATTTTGATTGCATTTTTGGACCTTGCGAACCCCCCCCCCCCCCCCCCCCCCCCGAGAACACCCAAGATGTGGAGCCCCCAGACCACCCACGCGGCGTGCAGCTGCGACCGTCCCTCCCTGACCACATTCCACAGAGAGGGGAGTCGAACAATAGGCAGCCGCCCGACCTCACCCCAGCGCATCATTCTCCACCCATTCACACACGCAGTACATGTCTCCGAGAAGCGCTCTCTTTGCCAACAACTTGGAGCCTGTTGAGGATATTTTCGACGAAAATTAACCCGCACCCGATGAAGAAATTCTCCTCCCCGAAAGAGATCTCATGTTGGGGTTCGAGATGACGAGGTTCTACCTCAACATGACCAACCCGAAGGAAATCACAGAGGATTTCATCGAAGAAGCGGAACAGTGGATTCGCCTCGGATACCAAGACGAGGTGTTATCACCAGTCCGATATAACAATAGATCGCGATTCACAGTAGGCCAGGTGAATCTCAACGTGATCTGGGAATGGGCGGAGAAATACATAAGAATGGTTGAGGAGGACTTCGAAAACAATAAGGTCCTCGAACCTTTCTTCATGGCTAGAGTGCTGTGAGAAGAGTCTCGCCACCAGGGTGGATAATCCCACCCACACAAACAGCCCTTCTAAGGGCTACCTAATATCTCAATTATGCGTATGAGTTTTCATACTCATACGTGCTGTGGCGGCCACACCCGCCACTCGGTCCCCTTATCCACAGGGACCACCCACGATGACCCCCCCCCCCCGACGCTCAAACCTCCCTACTACTATCATTCTTATAATTTCAATTTTATTTATTTGATTCGCACATGAGTAAAAGTGGGAAACTATAGAATAATATAGAATTGTGGTGAGTAAACATAGCAAAAGATCAGACCTGAAGGGTAAGCAATACTGGTCACATTTACTTTAAAATAATAATCAAAGTTATATTAGGTGCTGTTTCACACCGAAAGGAGAATTTATGTTCGATATTTTGAAACGCTAGCATCCGTTCCTAACCACTTTAATTCCTTTCAAAGCAGGAAAAAATATATAATTTAATAAAATAATTATTATCATCTACCAGTGTTACCGAACAGTAGTGTCAACCGAATGCAGACAATGGGAGTATTCCGGGCGCTTCCTGGTTACCCCCGCAGCGGTAAGTTGCTCCACTAAAAAAAAGTTTGTCGTCCCGGAATGCAAATGGTTACTCCCGAGTGGCGCGTGGTAATTTCGTCTGCTGCTTCCTTGAAGGTTAGATTTGTTGCGCCGATCGATCCTTTGCTTAGCTTTCCTGCCTTATTGCCTTTATTTCTGATTGATTATATCAATCAATAATAATCGAAATGGAGGATAATAATGATTTTAACAATGCTGTTGGGTGCATTAGTTGGATTGGAATTTCCTGAAGAACCAAATAATGAAGTTCTTGAGATGTTCTTTCCTGAGGTTGGTGATGGGGGACCTCATAATGAAAATTTTTATGAAATAACCGTTCCTTTGTACGATGCCGTGGGATTCAAAAAACATTTCCGAATGTCTAGAAGAACAATGGAGGTAAGTTGCTAAAATTAAATGAATGCATGCATTTGCCTTACACAGTGAAGTAACTGGCAATATTTACCTGTCAGGCATAGGCCAATGATATAGAGCTATATTCTGAATGGGTAAAACTTACTAGTTTATTGCTGTTAGCCTATAAAATGAAGAGAAATATCCTAATTCCAGTAAAGTTTAATGCTATGAAATGGAATGTATCCCATCTCCCATTACTGTTGAAATTAAAGTTACAGTAAATGATTGGGCCAAGTTGAGAGAGATAGGCTACAAGTTTTAGTGGAATTGAATAGGGTCCTGTAGGCTACATCCTTATTTGTTTCTGTCATTGCCAAGGGTTTTATTACATTTCAGGTAACATGTTAGTATCCATCTGCTTGTAAACTTAATTCTTAGTGTCCCTCATAGCAACATGTTTCCAAATACGATTTTTGTAGGCCTATGTTAAGGCTTATGTTGTATGATTCATGACATTTATTGTCAAACAGTAATTGTGATTGGCATTAGGCTAACAACATCAAACTGCACCCTATTTTTTGAACAAAGTAGGCCTACCCTAAGGACCGTAAATTATGTTTGCTCTGTATAGTTCCCTGTCCAAGTGATAATCGGAAAATAGGGATACAGTTTCATATAGGCCCAGTGTCTTCCATACAATCGAATGAAAATGTAAATAGCTACGATTGTCTATCATATCAACTATTTATTCAATGTATAATTTACCTATAGGCCTAATCGCGGCCACGAATCATATTGAAGGATAAGTAAATTCAATTACTTATAAATTGAAGTTTTATTTATAAATCAGATCTAGGCCTATCGGTATTTACCTCGGATAGTAGCGTATGCGCTACCGTATATGAAACTGTAACCGCAAAAAAGGTATTTTTTAAAATTAATTTTACCATCAAATAAATTTGAGTTAATCGTCAAATTTTCACCATCGTGATGATATGTTTCAGGCAAAGGCAAATGGTTAAAAAAGTTTAAAAAAAATTTAACAAATGTAGGCCAATACCTGGTTCAGTATTTTATTAGGCCTACTAATGAAAATTGTCATTTCCCCATAGCCCGTTAGACCTATATGAAATGATATCGACTTTGAAGTAGTTAAAACTTATGCAAAATTTAAATATGAAATAATCAGTTGTGTGCAATGTATTTTTTACTTAATTACAGATGGTCTGCGGTATCGTTGGTCGGAGACTTCAGGACGCAAATGACCTTATTTCTTTAGAGAAAAAGGTAGCATTTAGTGTTTTTATGTTGGCGAAGCCCGAGACTTTCACAGCATGTGGAGACCGCTTTGGATTTTCT
>CM061531.1:131678498-131774515 GCA_030545055.2 Neoaliturus tenellus | reverse complement strand
ATAAATCTAGTTTTATATGTAAACATGCTTGTACACACAGCTTAAAGTATGCGGGGATTCAAGAATCCAGTGTAAAGTGGTAGATGTTTGGTAGAAATTTCAATTTATGTGGATGTGGTTGAAACACCCATTAATCAGCTATCATTAGTTCCACAAACCATTTTTCTCGAGGCATAGGCATAGGCCTACTGTATTTTTATACACATACCAAACAAAGTCACCTAACCATTAGTGTTGGGCAACACAAACGATTAGGGTCTACGTTGTCAATGACACAATATGTGGATTGATATATAAATTAGTTCAGGGAAATGCATTTGTAAACTTGACAAATTAATCACCTTTCTCAACAATTGGACTTAATACCACAGCAAATAATGGTGGGTAATAGAGATCCGCAATACCTTGTTTGTTTCAATGTCGTGTTCTCTGTGAATGTGTATAAGGCAATGTTATATTATTAAATAAAAAGTGACAATAATTGTTTTATTATTTTTTTTAGGTATTCCGGGAGAGATCAAATGGATTCCCGGGCATCGTCGGGGTCATAGATGGAACTCACATTTCCATAAGGAAACCAGCCCATAATGATAACGACTACTACAACATGTTTCAAAATCATTTTGTAATATTACAAGCCACCTGTGATCATAACTGTAAGTTCACTAACATCATCACTGGATTTCCCGGTCGACTCCACGATTCTCGTGTTTTCCGATTAAGCGACTTAGGCCAAGAACTAGAAGAAGATCATGTGCGTAGAATTCCTCATCCAGATCACCATTTAATTGGAGATAAAGCATATAGTTTAACATCTTACATGATGACTCCATTTCGAGACAATGGTCACCTTACAGATAAACAAGTATCTTACAATAGTAAGTTGTCCTCTGCTAGATCAACCATTGAAAGAAGTTTTGGTAGGCTTAAGGGTAAATTTCGCAGGCTGAAGTTGTTGGAGTTTAGCAACCTACATAATGTTAGTAAAACGATCGTAGCCTCCTGTGTCCTCCACAACATCATTATTGATAATGATGGTGTTAGCGATGATGAGTTCTCTGATGGTGATGACAATGAAGGAGAAAGTGTGGAAGGCGATTATGTTGAGTGTGCTGTAGGGGTTCACTTTGATAGGGCTGGAGAAATGAAAAGAAATGCAATTTGTTCAACAATGTAAATTATTCATAGGTTATTGTGAAAATAGTAAAGAAGAACCATGAGTACCCTTTTTGAAACATTAATTTTTTTATTGCACTGACATGTTTAGACTTAAAGTCATTTTCAAAGTGCTTCTTTTACTTAACCAAATAATTTATAATTTAATAACAAAATTTATATGATCTTGTATAGCTGTTAAATTATCTTAAGTGGTGAAATTGGTGTTTTTCTTCTTTTATATGTAATATTTTTTCGAATACCTATAGGATTTTTTGCAAGGAAGTGGATTGCATTCAGCAGCTTATGTTTGTCGTTCTGGTAGCTTTGATAGATGTGTATTTCTTTTTTAATATCCATTTTCTCGCCTTTTTTCATAAAATCCAGAATGGTCATGTTATCTTTGTGGTGATAATAAAATAATGAAATTTATTCAAAACAATAACACTTCCCCAATTTCTGGGGTTGCCTCCAAAGACAAAGAACAAAAATTTCTACATAATATGGGCTAATTTTGTAGGCTTTTTAGGCCAAATAAATGATTTCTTCAAATATACACTGAATATTTTTAAGTGGTTATCACAATTTCTTTAACGTTCGATATTGATATTTTAAATTTGTTGAATACATCTGCGGAGAATTTTGGAATGGTTCCTCTTGCAACAATTAATAATCCAAAAATTTCGATGCTATTGAATTTATATTTTTCTTTGTAATAATCGATGGTTGGTTGATAAATCTTCTGTTTTTATTCATTGACTACAGTTGGTTGGTTTTCATTATTTTCAAATCGTATGGTAGGATCAAAGATGTACCCTATATTACCTTTGATGGCTATTATATCAATCTTCCTATGGCTTCCTCCATCAGCCATTGGCTTCTTCATAGGTATTAAAACCACTTTCTTTTAATGCATTGGCAATGATGGACCGGACTCGATGGTGACGTGTGTTGCCAGGGTTTCGCTGTACTGACGGAAACCCACGAAATGGCCAAGTGTTTCAATCTCACTGTGGCAATGCTGACAGTGGTTGTTGTATTGGGATCTGCCAGGTAGTGCACACACTGCTGCAACATTGCCAATCATTTTAATGCTGTCACGCCATTCACTGGAGGATAGTCCTTTGTGGTTCCAAATCCATTTGTTGCATGGAGGGTAGTCTTTGAATAGGGGTACACCTTTGCCTTTTTGGGGATATTTTGCCCATTCCCCAAACATTGCTTCCCTTAAACTTGTCCTTATTTTGTTCCTGTCAAGTGCGTTTTTCCTTGTATTAATAAACTGTTCTTTCATTTGAAGGCCTAGTCGGGACAAACAGTAGGTAATTTCATCTTCAAAATTTCTTGTTGCATCTGTTGCACTGACTCTTTAACGTTGTGATGTAGTTAAGTTGTTGTATTACTGCTTCTCCATTTTAGCTCTAAATCAGTATGGTCTGTTTTGAGTACGTGGTCAGCAAAGGTGGATTTCTGAGTGGTTTTGTTATTTGATTTGATAGCTTGAATGTGCTTGTTGTACCTTTTTCGAAAGTTCCTACCTGTTTGACCTATGTAATACTTTGAGCACTGATTACAATTTATTTTATAGATACCAGATTTTTCATAATCATTTGAATCATTACGTTTGTTTTCTTTGTTTGCTAGTTTATTTAATAGGTCGAATGCGTTGTTTCTGGTTCTATAGAAAAGTTTGTAATTTGAATTAATAAACGTTTTTCGAATTGCTTTATTGAGTGCTGAACTGTATGGTACGCATAAATACTCAGATTTAGGGTTGTCTCCTTGAATGTTTGCTTGCAGTTTTTCTTTTCGTTTCTTATTTCTTATCATGTTATAATATATAAGTTTAGTTTGATATCCATTAGTTTTAGCAATACTTTTGATTGTCTTTGCTTCTTTTCCATAGTCTTGTTTGTTCATTGGGATTTTTATCAAACGGTTAATCAGTGAATGGAAGGTGGTTATTTTGTTATGCCATGGATGGTTTGATATTGCTGGTATGATGAGGTCTGTATAAGTTGGTTTTCTACATATTTTAAAAGCAAGTTTGTTATTTTCTTTCCTAATTGTTAAGTCTAAATAATTTATTTCTGTGTTCCGAACCTCCATGGTAAATTTAATAGTGTCTGAAATGCTATTGTAGTAAATCAGTATATCATGAGGTTTATGGTGATAATAATTTTCAATAATGACTTACTTTAAATAGAATTTCAGGCATTATTAAATTTACTATGGAGGTTCGGAACAAACAGAAATAAATTATTTAGACTTAACAATTTGGAAAGAAAATAACAAACTTGCTTTTAAAATATGTAGAAAACCAACTTATACAGACCTCATCATACCAGCAAAATCAAACCATCCATGGCATAACAAAATAACCACCTTCCATTCACTGATTAACCGTTTGATAAAAATCCCAATGAACAAACAAGACTATGGAAAAGAAGCAAAAGTATAGCTAAAACTAATGGATATCAAACTAAACTTATATATTATAACATGATAAGAAATAAGAAACGAAAAGAAAAACTACAAGCAAACATTCAAGGAGACAACCCTAAATCTGAGTATTTATGCGTACCATACAGTTCAGCACTCAATAAAGCAATTCGAAAAACGTTTATTAATTCAAATTACAAACTTTTCTATAGAACCAGAAACGACGCATTCGACCTATTACATAAACTAGCAAACAAAGAAAACAAACGTAATGATTCAAATGATTATGAAAAATCTGGTATCTATAAAATAAATTGTAATCAGTGCTCAAAGTATTAAATAGGTCAAACAGGTAGGAGCTTTCAAAAGAGGTACAACGAGTAATTAAAGTTGAAACATGTCATTGCAATAACAAAATTAATGTTTCTAAAAGGGCAGTTCTACTCATGGTCATTCCTTACAATTTTCGCAATAATTACAGTAGCTTTTATCTGCGAATTCTATGTAATATTCATAGGTAATATTCCAAACACTTTTCCCGTAATTGGTATTAGTTTTTAATTTCAGTGTCTTTTGTAATTATGTATGGCATTTTAAAATAAGGGTAATAAATCAAAAGTGATCCAATGACGGTTTCTTGACAATTTGTTAGTTTAATAATTTTTCACCCTTTCAAGTAGGACCAAAAAACAATTAAATATTTTCTCTTTTCTCCTGGGGAGGCGGCTATTTCTTTTAAGGAACACATAAACTATTTGGGGTTTGCAGGCATCAGCAGTTAATTTTTCATGGTTAGGCCACATCAGCTAAATAGGGCATATTAATTATTTAAAGTTTTCAGTGTAATAAAAAGATTTTTTGCATACCAGAGCTAATGAAGTTGATTGTTATTGGGTCACTTTAGATTGATTCACCCAATGGTTTACCTATATAATTAAGCTTCATTGTAAACAACTAAACTTCCAAAAATGTAAATGTGAGGGAGAAAGGGAAAAGGAAATTTTTCCTTGCCTCTTCGCGGCAAAGTAAAAATTGCAGTACAGGCAGTTTTATCGATTGAGGTAAAAAATATTGATTTTCGGTGGTTTGTATTTTAATATGCTTCATTTCGTCCTTTACCGGTTGAAATAGATTACAAAAGACTTTTAATATAATAAAACATTCAAAATAATGAATAAAGTAGTCGAAGTCTAGCTTGGGAAAAGGTACCTCATCGCGCTTATGGAAAAATAACATTGCCGCGAACAAGTCCCTTTTTCCTTTCTGCCTCACAGTTGTAGAAACATTTGTGCATGATGTATCAACATAAATTATAACAGGGAGTCGATTATCCGACAGTATATTCAAACTCCTAGATGGCTTACAAATTCAGTGTTCAGTATAAAAAACACGATGCTTAGCGTCAAACATAGCACTAGTGTGTATAAATTTTAAGAAGTGTCAACTATTATTTCTCCTGTACTCTTTTTTTGAAACATTTTGAGGTTAGCAAACAGTATTTGGAGTAAAAATACCCCCCGTCGCAGCAGACCTGCGTACTCAGCGAATTTCCAAATTAGTAATATTAATTTTGACCAGCTAAACTTGTAAACAAAATTTCATCACGTGTTCATAAATAGAGAAATAAATGTCTATTCTCCTTAAGATAAATATAGGGAAAGATTATGCAGGTATGCTGCCATGGGGGACACTAAAGAAGGTTTTTAGCATAGAAAAAATTTATTTCGACCATATAAAGCCATATAGTAAGTTTCATATATATCTGTCCATAAATAAAAAAAGTTTGCCTATTCTCCATATGATTAACATGGGAAAAGAGTATGCAGGTTTGCTGCCATGATAAGTACAAAAACCAAGATTTTTTATCTTAAATGGATGAATCTCAACCAAATGAAGCTAAATACCAAGTTTTATCCAAAAATATTAGTTAATAAGTGAAATATTAACACATCCTTACTCTCCATAAGATTAACATTGGAGTCCCGAAAGACAATGTACTGTCTTTAGACTTTGTAATATCTCGGTAACCAATGGAGATAGAGCAAAGCTTCAAAATACTAAATTGTGTGTTTTTTTGAGCTTAATCCAATGGTCAAAATAAAAATTAAAAATCTTTAAAATTTACATATGAAAAATGCAAAAAACCCATTTTTGGGGTACAAAACCCCCCAAAACTACCCCTTCCGGTAGGTCGATATGTCTGGTTTACGAACTCATCCGAATAAATGTAGGATTACACATCTCTACCAAATGTGGTGTCGATCAGACCGTTTTTACGAGAGTTATCGTGTCTAGGGACACATATATATATATATATATATATATATATATATATATATATATATACATATATAAATATATACATATATATATATATATATATATATATATAAATTTTAATGACTATTATTTTTGGTCTCTGGGCACCTCAATACGAAAAAGTAACATGGTCCCGGGCTTAGGTCTTACCATGAGACCTACGGTAATAGCTTATTCCCTATGGGAAATTCGCTAAAAGAAACTGGTCGGAATAAATTAATTTTTTTTTTGTCATAGTAAATCATTGTCTTCTTTTATTTTCAGAATAGTTTGATTATTCAAATCACCACTTGTCACGAATAATTTGAGTAATCAACTCTCTACAGTAATAAGCTAATAATGGGTTTCATTAATAGCTGTGAAAAAAGCGCTAACTGTAATTGGATTGTAGCGTTTGTTATTCTACAAAAAATTAATTTTACCATTTTCGTCATGTAAAAAAATTATTTTTCATCAAACACTTGCGATATATTTTGTTTTCAAAGGACTCAGCTGTGATCACAACTAGTTGATTCCCAATGGGTTGGATAAACGTGTTAGTAAATAATAGTTTTTGGGACTAGGCCGGGGAAAACTTCCAAGATTTAACACTACACTAGTGAATTAAACAATATAAATAACACGATAATTGTAAATTAAAGATTGTCCGAAATAAGTGTAATTATGAACCAAAACATAAGCACATACAACAAAAAAAACTGTTTACTCAAAATTTAAACATTTCTCACAAAAAGTTATATAACAATGTTGAAGATAAAAGACCAAAAATGATGTTGCTAATTTGAAAGAATCCGAAAAAAGCGAAAAGAACACTTGTATCGTGATGTTGAAAAAGTTACATTTATTTAATGTCTAAAATAACAAAATTATTTATTCTTATACCTATTCCTAAATTAAAGGTACAGTAACTACATTAAAAACTGTTAGATTAGTTAACAGAAATATATTTTTCTTCTACTTATAAATGCTTAAAAACTATTCTTTAATTTGATCTAAAAATGCTTTAAAAATGTTATTTCTTTCTCTTTGAATTTCTAGGTGTTGTTCCTGTAGGTTTGTACTTTTTTTAAGCTGCTCTTTAATTTCTTTGAGGACTTTTAATCTGTCTTCCTCAAGTTTTAAAAATCTTTTTCGCTGTTCCCTCACTTTGGCCCAAAGTGATTTACAGTTTTGTTTAGTGCTTGGATTAGATGTTGAGGGGCCAACGGATTGTGGGTCTTCCAAGAATAACTCATCATTGTCTTGTGATGATCCGGCCATGGTGTCTGGTGGTGGATCACTTCTACTTTTCTTAGGTGTGACTTCTGGGAAATCGTCCTCCTGCAAGGTTATTTCCCTTTTTCGTCCGGAGCCCATAATTAAACTGTTATCAACGTTGACTGCCTTGTCATCTGCGAAGATCTAGTGGAATCTATCGAAATAAACCCACCTGATTGTTCCTCTGCCTGTATTTTTTTGTCGTTGTTATCAACAATTTTAACATATGTTTTCTTTAGGTTGCGAAATTTTTCTGCCAAGGTCTCCCAGGTCAAATTGTTGTAACCCTTGTCAAAAAAAAAACTTGAAGAATTTTTCTCCAAAGGGTTGATTTTTTTAGACCATCCCTAAAATCCTCTTTCATTTTATTGCACTCTTCTATCAGGAGGCTCGTTGTACTTTCTTTCCACACAAAAGGATCTATAAATAACAGGGCAAATCCCATCAATGAAACACTATAGAGAATCATTGATAAACAATACTTGGCAAGGTTGGTTGAGATCAGGGGTGAAAATTTTGTTATTGTATAACTTTGTGATGTTGGCCAGGAATATTCGTACTGTACTCTGAAGGAACTTAGAATATGGTAATATACTTATTATTTGTACCTAAAAATTAAATTTTTGTTTGGATCAAATGTTCTCTTAAGCTCTTTAACTTTTGGACACGAGTTTTCTCGGAATTGTGGGTGGTGACATTTTATTTAACATTTGAATTTTAGTAGACAAGAAAATTTAGATCCAAATCGTTCGAGCCATTTTTGAGAAATCTAGATTTTTTTCACATTTTTTATGTTTTTTGGGGATAAACTATCTTTAAAAACAACAAATTTAGAAAAAGCCTGGGATTATTGTGGGTTAGGACCAACGTACCAAGTTTCATGAAAATCGGCCCATTGGTACCTTCTCTAGCTCTGTCAACATCTAGAAACACACCCAACCACACACACACACACACACACACACACACACACACACACATATATTATATATAGGGTCAACCCCAAAAAAAGTAGTATGGCCTCTTTTAAATTATTATTTATATATTTATTACAAATACTAGGTGTCCTTAAAGTCTGGCCCTCGTAAAGAAAGCGGTTAGTATGAAAAAAATTGGCAGCAACATGACGTTTTATATTCAGTTTACACAAGTGACTTCTTAAGCTGTATACAGCTACGCACAAACTCTATAAACTTCTTTATGTGGACCTCGAGTTACCTCATCTTCTAGTCAGCCTTTTCTTTGTTGTATTTTTTTATTACGACCATTGTTAATGTAGTTCACATTTCCTGATAAATGGAAGTCACTGCATTTATTAGTATTCCTTTTTGAGTTCCTAAACGAGTAACTGAGGAAGAATAAAGAAAAATTTCTAACAAACCCATATACACAGAAATTGATAGAGATCAAGAGCCGTGGCTATTTATTCAGGCCATCTCGATTTGTTTTTGTAGTGCATTGTAAGTAAACTGCATTTTTAATCACCTGCATTAACGTTAATGGAGGCATTAACAAATTAATGAGGGAAAAACTAAATTAAATCGCCTTCAAAACAACATTTGAAAGATGCATGTCACCATAACAGTGCCCATACAGTACAAGTATTAAACATTGGCAGGACTTTGCGGACACCTGGTATTTAAAACATTACATTTACTATCCTCTATAGACAATTTGGCTAAAAACTTTTTAAATGTCTTAACATTATTCATGTCTTATTATTCTAATTATTGACCAACTTATCGTATTGTTTAAGTAATAGCTTTGACTATATACACTAACGTGAATAGACTTCTCCATAGCATAGGCGTGTTTGAAACCTATTGACGCTGCTGGGATCTTCTGCGGTGTACATGAAGTACAAATGTAATATGATAAATAAATCAGTATTACCACTTTTTTTAATTAAGGATGAACCATTTTATTACTGAGAGTTATGATTATGTTTTGGTAAAGTGTTTTTGCAGCACTGTAATTTCAGCTGAATAATAACAACATCGATGGCAGCGACTCTGGCGCCGCGTACACGAAACTTCAAAATTTTCGCCTTAAACTAAATACATTGGATGAGAGGTCTATTCACGTATGTCCTTAAAAATTATTTTCCTTATTTATGATACTTGTTATGTTTTTTGCCTTAATTACTATGTTCTCAAAAGTGTTTTATTTCTTATTATTGTAATGATTATGTTTCCTTCAATGCACTAAAATGTTTTTGTAAGTTTATTGCTCAATAAATTAATTTGACCAAAAAAAACTGGATGTACTCTATTGCCATTTATTCTCCCATACCTATGCAAATTAATCCTCAATTAATTTTTTAGGGGGAAAGCAATTAAATATTCCAAAGGACCCATGAAAGGTTTCTTTCACAACCCGCGGGTTAAGATCCTTAATAATTATCCATGTTCTGATACCATTTGTTTGTATAAACCAAAACCAAATCCATGCTTACATAAAAACTACAGCAACTAACATCTAAACCCTTTACCACATTCCCTTATTAGAAAACTTATAAATACCTTGGATTGGAAATACCATTAGTGAGCAGTTGTATTACGAAGGGATTATTTTATCCTTATTGTATCAATACTTCACCGAATGTTACATTATGTTAAAATATAGTTGTTAGTTTGAAAAAGGAAAATAGAACATAATGTTTAACTACTTCCAACCCAATTGTGTACAACATAACCATTTAACTACTCTAAACAAGGTTTTGGAATGGGAAAAAGGACATAAAGGAACCAGTATTAGTTGTGAAATTGTTTTCAATATTGTTAAACTTTAGTTTTCTTACAGGAAAAGTCATTTTCAAAACTATGCTAAAGAAGGAAAAATAATGGCACAAGGCAAAGAAAAATACTCCCCGTCGTAGCAGACCTGCGTACTCAGCGAATTTCCAAATTAGTAATTTTAATTTTGGCAAGATAAACCTGTTAACCAAATATCATCACATGCCCATAAATAGGGAAATAAATGTCTATTCTCCTTATGATAAATATAGGGAAAGAGTATGCAGGTATGCTGCCATGGGGAACACTAAAAGTAGTTTTTTAGCATAAAAAAAAATAGTTCGACCATATGAAGCCATATACTAAGTTTCATCAATATCTGTCCATTGCTAATGGAGTTTGCCTATTCTCCATATGATTAACATGGGAAAAGAGTATGCAGGTTTGCTGCCATGATAAGCACAAAAACCAAGATTTTTCACCATAAATAGATGAATCTTAACCAAATGAAGCTGAATACTAAGTTTCATCCAAAAATATTGGTTAATAAGTGAAATATTAACACATTGTTATTCTCCATAAGATTAACATTGGAGCCCCAAAATACAATGTACTGTCTTTAGACTTTTTAATATCTCGGTAACCAATGGAGATAGAGCAAAGCTTCAAAATACTAAATTGTGTGTTTTTTTGAGCTAAATCCAATGGTCAAAATAAAAATTTTAAATTTTTTAAAATTACGCATGAAAATGCAAAAAAACCCATTTTTGGGGTACAAAACCCCCTAAAACTACCCCTTCCGGTAGTTCGATATGTCTGGTTTACGAACTCATCCAAATAAACGTAGGAATACACATCTCTACCAAATTTGGTGTCGATCGGACCATTTTTACGAGAGTTATCGTGTCTAGGGACACATACATATATATATACATATATACATACATACATATATATATATATATATATATATATATATATATATATATATATATAAATTTTAATGACTATTATTTTTGGTCTCTGGGCACCTAAAAACGAAAAAGTAACATGGTCCCGGGCTTAGGTCTTACCATGAGACCTACGGTAATAGCTTATTCCCTATGGGAAATTCGCTAAAAAAAAACACAGCAATATTTTGAAATACATTTATTTGTTACAACAACAAAATAGTCCAGTATTACAAGAAGAGAGATTAATGATCATTTTCTCATAATTATTGCATGTATTTATATAGTCTACAAAACAACATGTGTTACATAGCAGTATTACAATCTAACAATAAATGAACTGTTGAGTACGTACTATAAGTTATAACAAAGAAAGTGGGGGAGTATGAATTTAAGTATAGTAAATAAGAAAGTAAAATGAAATAAATAAGTGTAATTAGCAAAAGAGAAGACAGTAAATGCAAACAAGAGCCTGAGAGTGGAACGAAAATAAGAATAAGAAATATGTATTTTCTCCAGTTTTCTAGTTATCAGTTATCTACAAAAAATACATGATTCAGATTTGTACATCTTCTCTTATCTACTAAATAACATATTCAGTAATAAAATAACAACAACTTAACTATACTACATTAAATTTAATACTGTCACAACAACTATAAATATAAAAAGTAAATTCAAAAAACCTAATCTGAACTGAAAATATTTCAGCATCTACGTTTGATAGATAGAAAAACTGTTTGAAATATTGAATAAAATTGTTCTATAAGGAGAAAATCTAGGGCCTCTAAGGCAAAGCCTGTTCAGAGGTTCTTTCAGTTTGATATAACCAAAATCTAAATTCAGCAATCAGATAAAAATCCACTCTTAAAAATCATAACTATTAGGTCTCTGGTAAAATAAATAAATAAATGTGCCAAATGTTATTAATTGTCATATAATGTGATTAAAACTAGGCCTATACTATGGTATAGTATAGAATGGAACAATTTGAACTAAATCTACTTCAATATCAAAAATGAAGGCTATCTGTCGTTTACATGCAGTTCAAATTTGTTTTAAGCAAAAATTTATGGTAATAGGACAAAACAAGCGTATTACGCTATTTTAAAGCTGATTTAATTTGGGGAGATTCCTTGATGATAACATGACGAATTCCTTACCACCGGCTTGAGGACATGGAATTTCCTGTGTTGACTCTAGAAAGGTGGCGCCTTCTTCACTTGCCTCTTCTGCAACACCTCCCTCCAGTCTACCAGCCCCAGACTGGAAATTTATGTAGGTGGCAAAAAACTCCGGATCTGGGAAAACAATTGAAAGTAGTAAGTATAGCCTATCTTTATTTATTTATTTCTTTATTTTTTTATTGCTACTGCAAGAGACTGTAGCTTTCATCACACTGTTGTACAATTTTTATTTATTTTTAACAGCTCTAGAATTTATTTAAATTTTATGATTTTTTTACTAGGGTTTTTGTTAAATTGGGTTAAACCATGCTGTTTGATACACAAATCACTGTGAGGTTGTGCACGCCCCTACAACATCTACTGAAAAACGTGAAAGGGATGTTTAATTGTTTCAGTGAGTTTTCAAAACTCAATATAACGAGTTATGCTAACACATATTTTAAAAGGTTGAAGGTCGGTTCTGTAATTTACAGTCAAGCTTGTGTTTGTAGCACTGTCCCAGAAACATTAACCTATACATTGTTACCATATGGAATATTCCTTGAATACAAGTATCTTAATATAACAGATTTTTTAATTATTGTGAAAAGTTTCTCAATATGCTCTTTAGCTTTAAAGCCCTATCAACAAGTCTCAATTGTAAGTGAATTTTATAGACATATAGTTAGGCAAAGTATGAAATAATGCATATTTTATACTTTGCCGATAACATGTATATATATATATATATATATATATATATATATATATATATATATATATATATATACCTATACTCTTATACGAGCAATGTTTGCTTGTTTGCTTGCTTGCACAATTATCTCAAAAACGGCTCCGACGATTTCCTTCAAATTTTGGAATAAACTTAGTTTTACCTTAAAAATACGATTGAGATGGGTCTCGCCCCCAGGGAAAATCTAATTTTGCTAAAAATTAAAGTTTAAAATTACAAAATTTTAACATTGGGCTTATGGGTTGCCATGTTGGCAACGAATTAACAACATATAAACAAGAAGTAGGTCTACATTCAGAACTTCAAAAAGAAATGTAACAGCTGTTTATGTACTGCATATTAAATGTCAATAAAGTTTATTCTGATATTTAAATTTACTAATATTTCACCGAGCAACGCTCGGTCCTCCTGGTACTATATATATATATAGTTACACATAAGTAGTCAGCTGTCATCTACTTGTTTCTCATTTCCCCCCAGCTCCAAGTTGTAGACTTAAGACTACATTATCCCTTCAGTAAATTAATTAAATTTTCTTTATAACTTATCTCTCAAAAGAGATATCTTTTTATGTTTATTCATATTGCCATTTCATCTATAGTTTGTGTTATGCACACACCTTTCTTCACTAGATTTATTTCCACCCACCTCCACTAAGTCTTTGGTGTACATCTGGGCTGTCGGTTATGGAATACAGTTCTTCTCCGACTTGGTATACTTGTGTTACCCTTGCCATGGTACAGTCAGGAGCAAATAATAGTAACAAAACATACATCACTGTAATCATTTACAACATACTTGATGCAGTTATGTTACTATCCTATTCAACACAATACTAACAAGGGAAAACTATAAAGGAATATGAAGGCCTCCCCTTAACAACACAAGGGAACTTGAAAAGATATTGTTTATACAGGGTGTCCAGCTTCCACCTTTACAAACTTTTCCAGGTTATTGCCCACGTCAAAATAAGCAAAAAAGTTCCGTAAACATATGTCCTAAAATGCTTCGTTAACCCGCTAGCCACCATTTTGTTTTTTTACACTAAATAATTTTTATTTCCTTAACGGATCATTGTATTAAGTTAATATTTGGCATGAACCATCACTGTAACAATACCCTTTTTCAGGGAAAAAATTATTTTTTTCCAATGTGTATTTCAAAATGGCGGCCATTTTAAAATTTTAAACTTAAATATCTCAAAAATGGTTAATTTTATAAATATGTTCCTAGAGTCAAAAAAGTTGACAAAATAAATTATCTACATATTGATACCAAGTTTTTGAAGGATCCGACAAAAATAATTTTTCTCTTAAAATAACCTAAATTGGCATTAATCATAGTGCAAAAGCAGTGTTTTTCTGCAGAAAAACCACAATAACTCCATTATTCGTTGTTGGATCCTTACAAACTTGGTGTCACTGTTTGGACAATTAAATTTATCTTTTTTTTGTCTCTTGCAACATTTTTATAAAATTTATCGTTTTTGAGATATTTGAGTTTAACAATTTAAAATGGTCGCCATTTTGAAAATATACATCTGAAAAAATAATATTTTTTCTAAAAGTGAGCATTTTTGTGATTGAGGTACATGCCAAATATGAACTTAATACAACAACCCGTTACGGAAATAAAAATTCTTAAGTGTAAAACACAAAATGGCGGCTAGCGGCTTAACGAAGCATTTTAGGACATAGGTTTGTATGTTTCTTCTGTTTGTTTTGGCATGCTTAATAACCTGGAAAAGTTTGTAAAGGTGGAAGCAATGTTATTGAACAATTTGATTTATACCATTTTTAGCTCCAAAGATTCTTTTGTAAATCACTTCAATAACAAATATAGTATATTCCTATAATAAATATGTTATTTCTAAGAAAAAGGAAAATATACCATCTTCAAATCTTAATGACAAGTTATTTAACAAAATATCCAAGCTGCCATTTTCACTTCTTTCTTTCTTATTGTTTTTAAATTCAACCATTTGAATGACCTGGAGTTCATTGTTGTAACTACAAAGTACAATTTACTGACATTCCAATGATTACTAACACTTGGACATAATTACTTCTATTATTTATTGCATATTGGTATTAAATTTGTAATTTTCAATGTACAATAAACATTCACACAAAATTATAGATATTGTTATTACTAAAATAGCCTAAAGATTGATGCAACAATAAAAGTATCATCAGAAACAGTGTATGCTTGTAAAAATTTATTTACTTTAAACTTCGTGATTTTATAGCCTCTTACCCTACTATTTTTAGAAATACTATTGGAAATAAATTTATTTAAAAAAGTAACGAACACTTACCTTCAATAACAAGAGATTACTAACGGAAATTACTAACGGAGATTACAAACGGTCGTTCAACAATCAATATCCAACAAAGCGACTCTATCAAATCATCTGTTTAAACCATCTGATTTCCCTCCTTTCTGACGACGCATTACAACAACCAATCAGATGCGAGCGGTGACTTTTTTTGCTGGTGAGAATCCTACTCACCGGTGACTAACCAAAACGGTAATTGTCGTCTGCTAACAAGGCATTCTGGGCGCTTGGTTAGTCACCGGTAACACCGGTGAGGCGCCCGGAATACTACCAATAGTGTCCAGCATAATCACGGAGACCTTCCCATCCATCCAACACTAAGGACAACATATTTACGATGCTATTATGTAACCCCTATCAAAAGGCGGTCGCGCAGCGTCACATCCCCACATAATAATAATAATAATAATAATCTATATATTTAAAACACAAAGGTAAAAAACCTTTGGACAGTTCGTCTGTGACTTCTACTGGACCGATTTACATGCGGGTTGTACCAAAATAAACGTTTTCGGTTCTATATTAGCAGGTTTTATTCGTATTTCAAAAATATTTACGTTAAATTGGTCAAAAATGAAAAATAAACTTTTCTTATGGAAATTTAAAAAAAGCCAACATTTCCAATCCTTTGGACAGTTCGTCTGTGACTTCTACTGGACCAATTTACATGCGGGTTGTACCAAAATAAACGTTTTCGGTTCTATATTAGCAGGTTTTATTCGTATTTCAAAAATATTTACGTTAAATCTGTCAAAAATGAAAAATAAACTTTTCTTATGGAGATTTAACATGGGGGAAAAAGCCAAAATTTCCAATCCTTTGGACAGTTCGTCTGAGACTTCCACTGGACCAATTTACACGCAGTTTGTACCAAATAAAACTTAAACCTTTGTATATTAGCAGATTTTATTTACTTTAACGTTATCTTACTTCCTTAAATAAAAAATATCGACATTTTCAACCCTTTACAATTTATTTATTTTACACGCTTTCAATCAGCTGATTGTAAACACACAAGGTATTTGGTCTAAATACAGTGGATGAGCAAAAGCTCATGAAGGATTTGGTTTATTATGGCCAGTACCTAAAAACGTTTACTATCATTATGATGTATTGTCATTTATGGAAAGAAAGTTGTTTAATTATGTAATTAACGTTATCTTACTTCCTTAAATTAAAAATATCAACATTTTCTAACCTTTACAGTAAATTTATTTACACTCTTTCAATCTGCTGATTGTAAACACACGAGGTATTGTGTCTAAATGCAGAGTGGATGAGCAAAAGCTCAAGAAGGATTTTGTTTACTATAGCCAATACCGTACCTAAAAACGTTCACAATTATTATAATGTATTATCCTTTAAATGTAAAGAAAGTTGCTTAATTATGTAAAATAGCTGATTGCTTTAAAATTAAGACTAAATTGTAAAGGTTTAGTTTAAATAAAAATTGCTCACATTTGTATTAAAAGAAACGGATGTATCGGAAATTCTTTGTGCAATCAATTTGTCGTTTGCAACGTTGTAATGCTTTACATTTATTCCCCTAAACAACACAGTATTTGTGGTGCAGTCGGTAGCGTGACTTAGGCCTACTCCAAATTAGTCGGCTCGGGTTCCAGACCGATCTTCACAATTATTATACTGTTTGTAATGTGTCCAATAACGGCGTCTTTAATAAATGTTTTACTGATGGTACCGATATTTATTTTAAGCAAAATAGATACATTATAGTATATTTCGTCACTAGTCCGGAAAGTGGTCGTTATCGGTGCAAGATCGAGTTTCAAGTACGAGGCGAAGCCGAGTACTTGAATTCCATCGAGCACCGATATACCACTTTCGGACGAGTTACGAACAGTACTTTTCATCATACCACCTTTAATAAATATTCAGTTTGGATAAAAATTAATAAATTTTAACCTATATACCCCCTTTTACTTTGTTATTTGTTTATCTTGTATTTGAACTATTTACAACTAAACAATCAGCTGTTTGACATTTATATATTGGAGTCAACGAGGTTTAAGTTACTGTAAGCAGAATAGCAGCGCTAGTGGTGTCAAACATTGGAAGTTTTTTTCCGGCCTAGTCCCGAAAACCACTGTTTCGAGGTCTAGTCCCGAAAACTTTGTTTACCAACACGTTTATCCAACCCACCGGGAATCAACTAGTTTCGATCACAGCTGACCGCTCCGAAAACAACGTTTATCGCAATGGTATGATGAAAAAATATTTATAGGCCTCTTCAAACTCTCAAAAAACTTATTTATTAAACTAACAAGTTTACAAATTGATTGTTTAGGCTTGCTTATTTTTTGATGTTTTTAACTAATATAACGCTTTGATTAATCTACTTAGGTTTAGGCCTAAGTAAACAATCGATTTTTTATGTTTATAAAATACTAAAGAGTGTCTGTGTTACATAGTAAGGGTGCAGCATTATTGTTTTTAAGGAATATGCCTATAGGCCTACTTTGACAGACACTCCAACTAAAATTATGTAATTTTGCGTGAAATAAATTTGTATTCTTTAAATTTGGATAGTTATTGAAACTTGCACAATACAGCATAGATATTGCGATATGAAAGTGGTTATAAATGGTTTTTCTACGTTCTATCCTACCCTAATACCAGTATTTGTTAAAGCCAACCTTAAGTTACAACACTGTGAGCCTTTCCTAATTCTTGAAAAAAAAAAAACTGTTAAGAACAATTTATCCAATAGGCCTACAAGTGGATATTAGTCTACTTATTTCTGATGTTGTTGAACCTAATAGAACGGTTTCCTTAGGCTAATTAGGTTTGCGCCTACCTAAACAATCAAATTGATATGTTTATAAAATACTAAAGAGTATAGGGCCTATAAGTACAAGAATGCAACATTATTAGATTTAAGGAATAGGCCTACTTTTCCGTAACTCTAACTAAGATCGTAGTATTTTCTGTAAAATATACTATTGATGTTTTTGGTATTTGCATTTTAGCATTTGGTTTTTTTTTCTTGAAATATTGTAAGGAAATGTTAGTTCCAAGAAGTACATTTTATAGACTACCTTACATGGTTGCACTATTGTTGCGCTTCATTCACTAATGGAGCTGTATCCGTCGAGTATCGACGGGCAACAACTAGTAATAAATTTATTCCTCCGACAAAGTTTCACATTGTATGGGAATTTACAAAACAAATTTCAAGTTTTTGCACTTATTCACAATTTTACAAATTTTCATTTAATTAAAATTTGATCTACTCATTTTCTCTAAACTTTTTCTTCATTTTAAACTTATTTGAAATTTTTCTTATTTCTTTTTTCTTCCTACTTCTTTCTTCTTTCTTCGTTCTTCATTACTATATTTGTTATTTTTAATTTATGTTTAATTTATTAATGGTCTACTGCTCTATACGTTTTTCATTTTAACTCTTCCTTCCTTCCATGTCTCCTTCCAGTCTTTTGGAATCATCATTGGATTCAATTCAATCAATTGGATTCAATTGGATCAAACCAATGATGTTTGGATCCAAACTCATTGGATACAAGGTATAACACACTTATTGTGTTAGTCTCAATCCTGAACATATAAGACATAATTATTCATTTCACTATCTATTCTATATATATATATAATACGTGATGCCCTTTTTTTGTTAACACTACTCCTCCCTTGTTTCTGGACCAATTTTAAAGTTTGAGGTGTCAAAAGAATGGTCTCAGTTCGTAGTTTTGCAATAAGGTTTTAGATTTTTGATATTTTAATTCTGAAGCTCATGGGAAGCCCTCAAAGTTCATTTTTGTCCATAAGATTAACATGGGGAACAATTTATATTTAACTGCTAAATAAAACAACTGTTGATAGTTAAACAAACAAACAAATATGTTAAAAGCTGAATAGAAGCAAATTGAACTGGTACTGAAATATCAACATAATTTCATACTTTAATACGAGGAATGTCTATTGTGATGTTTTAACTTTTTATAAAAATGTAGCGGGTAGATTTTAGTTGATCTTTTCATTTAAGTGTATTAGGGAACAAAAATAAGTTAAGTAGGTTAACCCTAGACAAATACATTTCTCTGTAAGAAAACAAGTTTGTAAATTGAGATTTTTGGCATGGATCTTATATGAGTTGTCCTTTTTATATTAAAACAGTAACGAAAGCTAGCATATACAGGGTGTTTCAGAACTCCCTACCAATATTTTAGGGCATTGTTCCTGGGTTAAAAACATATCTAAATAACATATTTAAATTGTCCGGAAGTCTTAAGTTACTCACACAGCCGCCATTTTGTTTTTTACACATAATAATTTTTATTTCCGTAACGGATGGTTATATTCAGATCATATTTGGTATAAATCTTTATCATACCAATGTACATTCCCAAGAAAAAAATAAATTTTTTCCATTGTATATTTTCAAAATGGCGGCCATTTTAAATTTTCAAACTCAAATATCTCAAAATCGGTTAATTTAAAAAAAAATTTACAAGACACAAAAAAGTTGCCAAATTAAATTACCTAACCAATGGTGCCAAGTTTGTAAGGATCGGACAACAAATAACGGAGTTATTGCGATTTTTCTTCATAAAAACGCGGATTTTGCATTGAATTTAATGCAAATAAGGCCATTTTAACAGCAAAATCAATGTTTTTATGAAGAAAAATCGCAATAACTCCATTAGTTGTTGTCCGATCCTTACAAACTTGGCACCATTGGTTAGGTAATTTAATTTGGCAACTTTTTTGTGTTTTGTAAAATTTTTATAAAATTAACCGATTTTGAGATATTTGAGTTTGAAAATTTTAAATGGCCGCCATTTTGAAAATATACAATGGAAAAAATTATTTTTTTTCTTGGGAATGTACATTGGTATGATAAAGATTTATACCAAATATGATCTTAATACAACCATCCGTTACGGAAATAAAAATTATTATGAGTAAAAAACAAAATGGCGGCTGTGTGAGTAACTTAAGACTTCCGGACAATTTAAATATGATATTTAGATATGTTTTTAACCCAGGAACAATGCCCTAAAATATTGGTAGGGAGTTCTGAAACACCCTGTATATATATACAGGGTGTTTCAGAACTCCCTGACAATATTTTAGGGCATTGTTTCTGGGTTAGAAACATATCTAAATATCATATTTAAATTGTCCGGAAGTCTTTAGTTACTCGCACAGCCGCCATTTTGTTTTTTTCACATAATAATTTTTATTTCCGTAACGGATGGTTGTATTAAATTCATGTTTGACATGAATCTTTATTATACCAATGTACATTTCCAGGAAAAAAATTAATTTTTTCCGCTGTATATTTTCAAAATGGCGGCCATTTTAAGTTTTCAAACGCAAATATCTCAAAATCGGAAAATTTTATAAAAATTTTACAAGACACAAAAAAGTTGACAAATTAAATTATCTAGCCAATGGTACCAAGTTTGTAAGGATCTGACAACAAATAACGGAGTTTTTCGCCATAAAAACATTGATTTTGCATTAAAATCAATGTAAATTAAGGCTTTTTGACAGCAAAATCAATGTTTTCATGGCGAAAAATCGCTATAACTCCGTTATTTGTTGTCAGATCTTTACAAACTTGGTACCATTGGTTAGGTAATTTAATTTGTCAACTTTTTTGTGTCTTGTAAAATTTTTATAAAATTTTCCGATTTTGAGATATTTGCGTTTGAAAATTTAAAATGGCCGCCATTTTGAAAATATACAGCGGAAAAATTAATTTTTTTCCTGGAAATGTACATTGGTATAATAAAGATTCATGCCAAATATGAATTTAATACAACCATCCGTTACGGAAATCAAAATTATTATTTGTGAAAAAAACAAAATGGCGGCTGTGTGAGTAACTAAAGACTTAATTTAGGACAATTTAGATATGATATTTGGATATGTTTCTAACCCAGAAACACTGTCCTAAAATATTGTCAGGGAGTTCTGAAACACCCTGTATATATACAGGGTGAACAACATAACTGTGCCACCATTGGCATATCCTAAATTATGTGATTTAGAGAAAACTTTAAAGGGGGAACATCACCTATTTTTTCAAGGCAATAAAAAATATGAATTCCATTTTCTTCTAAATGGCCGCCATTTTCCAATATGGCGGCCAACTTTAAAATTTCTTATGGAACACCCTACATTTAATGGTGTTGTTGGAATGTTCATGTAATTTTAAGACATTTTTATTCTTTGACTTTTTTCTCTAAACCTAAGGGTTAGGGAGCTATAGGTAACTAAAGTTCATTTTTAGTTCCATAAGAATAACATGGGGCAAACTTTATCTGCCCATATCTCCGAAACCAATCAGCAAAATAAAAAATACTCAAGAATAAAAAGGTCTTAATATGACGTTTCAAGAACATTTCACTCATAAAAATTATCATTTACGCATAAATTAACTTACTCCCAATATGGCGGCCAAATAATAAAATTTGTTAAAAAATTGATGTTACTATGAAATAAATGACGTTAAAACATCAGTTTAAGACATTTTTATTCTTGAGTATTTTTTATTTTACTGAATGGTTTCGGAGATATGGGCAGATAAAGTTTGCCCCATGTTATTCTTATGGAACTAAAAATGAACTTTAATTACCTATAGCTCGCTTACTGTTAGGTTTTGGTTGTTACTGTTAGGTTGTTACCCATGTAACAACTGATTTACACATTTTATGGGAACCACGGATGCCGGTAAACAGCTGATCAACAATGTAAGCAACAAAATATGAAACACAAAGTGAAAAACAGCTGATTTACACCATTGTTGCACCACATGCTAGAAGCATCCTCATTATTAGCATTTCAGGGTTGCTTATTAATCACATTTTTTATAATTAAATAATTATTATGATAAATAAATATGCCATATTTGGTATTTTCGTGATCAGAAAAATTATTTCTTTTTATGATGATGAAAAAAATACATACTTGCATTAAAAATAATCAACTTGTCTAAAATATCTCAAAAACCATTTGAAGTAAAAAAAATTTGTTTTAATATTCAGAATGTACGTAAAATTTCAGTAAAGTTTTATCTAAAAAGTTTTTTTGTATTTCAACAAATAACAAAGTTATAGGCAAAAGAAGTTTTGAGCAAAAAACAGTTTTTCGAGCACAGCGAACGAACCAGTAGAAATATCTGGGATTTTTACACATCATTTTGTTCAGCTTATAATTCCGCACTACTTTGCTAATTTGACCTTTGCTGTAACTTTTATAGTTTGGGAGATCCCAATGGTGAGCATACAAAAATGAACACACTGTATATACAGGGTGTCCCGGAACTCTCTGGAACCCTTTTGTATATTTGTTCCTTGCATCGAGACAAGAAAAAAACATCGTACAAATAGGGGTCTAAAATCCATCGTTTGGCCGCTAGCCGCCATTTTGTTTTTTTTTCAAGTAATAATTTTTATTTCCGTAACGGATGGTTGGATTCAGTTCATATTTGGTATGAATCTTTATCATACTAATGTACATTTTCAGGAAAAAAATTAATTTTTTCCACTGTGTATTTTCAAAATGGCGGCCATTTAAAATTTTCAAACTCAAATATCTCAAATTTGATAAATTTCAAAAAAAATTTTACTCTCCACAAAAAAGTTGCCAAATTTAATTATCTAACCAACGGTACCAAGTTTGTAAGGATCTGATTACAAATAACGGAGTTATTGCGATTTTTCTCCAAAAAAACATTGATTTTGCATTATAAGTAATGCAAATTATGGCCATTTTCACAGAAAAATCGCGAGATTGAGAAAAATTGAGATTTTTCTGCAAAGAAACATAGATTTTGCATTATAAATAATGTAAATTTAGGTTATTTTAATAGAAAAATCCCAATAACTCCGTTATTTGTTGTCAGATCTTTACAAACTTGGTATCATTGTTTAGATAATTAAATTTGTCAACTTTTTTGTCTCGAATAAAATTTTGACGAAAATTGCCGTTTTTGAGAAATTTGAGTTTGAAAATAAAAAATGGCCGCCATCTTGAAAATACACAGTGGAAAAAATTAATTTTTTTCCTGAAAATGTACATTAGTATGATAAAGATTCATACCAAATATGAACTGAATACAACCATCCGTTACGGAAATAAAAATTATTACGTGAAAAAAACAAAATGGCGGCTAGCGGCTAAACGATGGATTTTAGACCCCTATTTGTATGATGTTTTTTTCTTGTCTCGATGCAAGGAACAAATATACAAAAGGGTTCCAGAGAGTTCCGGGACACCCTGTATATACAAGTAGATAAGTACATGCCGATCCTAGGCCAAAAAAGTACGAATAGTAAAATCAATCAAATAATTCAATTTTTTCAGTTTAAATTTCACTTTTGACTATTTTTAGAACAATTTTCCAATTTGTATAAAATACAATTTTTGTAAAAATATGGGTCAGTTTAAATAAAATTCTCTACAAAATCGAAAGTGTTTTAGTAAAATTCTCTACAAATGTATAATAGTTTTATTACAATATCAATTTTTTCTAAATAACTTTTTTATTAATGTATTTAGTCAAAAACTAATATCATTTTTGAGTTTCTCTTGGAAAGTTATTGCAATTTCATTTATCATAAGTATCTATTCGTTTAAAATAATTTTTTTGAAATAATAAATTTAAGTTTTATGTGGATCATTTTTGAAAATTCCTTAATTACACGGTTAAAGTTTATTAAATTTAAAAACAAATACCATAATAATATTCCTCATTGAAAAACAGTGCTATTTGATGTATTATAATCATTTGTGCATTAAATAATAATTTTTTTATTCAAGTTTATAAAAACACTCATTATAGTGTACATTTGAGAAGTTATTTGTTCAAATGTTTTACAATTTTTTACTCTATGGACTCTCTTGGCGTTTTCATAATTAAATTTTCTTTGGGTGTGGTTATACAGGGTGATTCACGACGAAGTGCAGAAATTTCAGGAGGTGATTCTACACATGAAAATAAACAAGAAAAGTCATATAAACTATATGTCCTAACATATATGTCCTAAAATCCTTCGTTTAGCCGCTAGCCGCCATTTTGTTTTTTATACGTAATAATTTTTATCTCCGTAGTAATTTGATGGATTTACTTCATATTTGGCATGAACCTTTATCACAACAATGTTAACTTTCAGAAAAAATATTATTATTTTCTGATGTGTATTTTCAAAATGGCGGCCATTTTAAAATTTCAAACTCAAATTTCTCAAAAACGGCAATTTTAGTCAAAATTTTATTCGAGACAAAAAAGATGACAAATTTAATTATTTAAACAATGATACCAAGTTTGTAAAGATCTAACAACAAATAACGGAGTTATTGAGATTTTTCTGCAAAGAAACATAGATTTTGCATTATAAATAATGTAAATTTAGGTTATTTTAATAGAAAAATCCCAATAACTCCGTTATTTGTTGTCAGATCTTTACAAACTTGGTATCATTGTTTAGATAATTAAATTTGTCAACTTTTTTGTCTCGAATAAAATTTTGACGAAAATTGCCGTTTTTGAGAAATTTGAGTTTGAAAATAAAAAATGGCCGCCATCTTGAAAATACACAGTGGAAAAAATTAATTTTTTTCCTGAAAATGTACATTAGTATGATAAAGATTCATACCAAATATGAACTGAATACAACCATCCGTTACGGAAATAAAAATTATTACGTGAAAAAAACAAAATGGCGGCTAGCGGCTAAACGATGGATTTTAGACCCCTATTTGTATGATGTTTTTTTCTTGTCTCGATGCAAGGAACAAATATACAAAAGGGTTCCAGAGAGTTCCGGGACACCCTGTATATACAAGTAGATAAGTACATGCCGATCCTAGGCCAAAAAAGTACGAATAGTAAAATCAATCAAATAATTCAATTTTTTCAGTTTAAATTTCACTTTTGACTATTTTTAGAACAATTTTCCAATTTGTATAAAATACAATTTTTGTAAAAATATGGGTCAGTTTAAATAAAATTCTCTACAAAATCGAAAGTGTTTTAGTAAAATTCTCTACAAATGTATAATAGTTTTATTACAATATCAATTTTTTCTAAATAACTTTTTTATTAATGTATTTAGTCAAAAACTAATATCATTTTTGAGTTTCTCTTGGAAAGTTATTGCAATTTCATTTATCATAAGTATCTATTCGTTTAAAATAATTTTTTTGAAATAATAAATTTAAGTTTTATGTGGATCATTTTTGAAAATTCCTTAATTACACGGTTAAAGTTTATTAAATTTAAAAACAAATACCATAATAATATTCCTCATTGAAAAACAGTGCTATTTGATGTATTATAATCATTTGTGCATTAAATAATAATTTTTTTATTCAAGTTTATAAAAACACTCATTATAGTGTACATTTGAGAAGTTATTTGTTCAAATGTTTTACAATTTTTTACTCTATGGACTCTCTTGGCGTTTTCATAATTAAATTTTCTTTGGGTGTGGTTATACAGGGTGATTCACGACGAAGTGCAGAAATTTCAGGAGGTGATTCTACACATGAAAATAAACAAGAAAAGTCATATAAACTATATGTCCTAACATATATGTCCTAAAATCCTTCGTTTAGCCGCTAGCCGCCATTTTGTTTTTTATACGTAATAATTTTTATCTCCGTAGTAATTTGATGGATTTACTTCATATTTGGCATGAACCTTTATCACAACAATGTTAACTTTCAGAAAAAATATTATTATTTTCTGATGTGTATTTTCAAAATGGCGGCCATTTTAAAATTTCAAACTCAAATTTCTCAAAAACGGCAATTTTAGTCAAAATTTTATTCGAGACAAAAAAGATGACAAATTTAATTATTTAAACAATGATACCAAGTTTGTAAAGATCTAACAACAAATAACGGAGTTATTGAGATTTTTCTGCAAAGAAACATAGATTTTGCATTATAAATAATGTAAATTTAGGTTATTTTAATAGAAAAATCCCAATAACTCCGTTATTTGTTGTCAGATCTTTACAAACTTGGTATCATTGTTTAGATAATTAAATTTGTCAACTTTTTTGTCTCGAATAAAATTTTGACGAAAATTGCCGTTTTTGAGAAATTTGAGTTTGAAAATAAAAAATGGCCGCCATCTTGAAAATACACAGTGGAAAAAATTAATTTTTTTCCTGAAAATGTACATTAGTATGATAAAGATTCATACCAAATATGAACTGAATACAACCATCCGTTACGGAAATAAAAATTATTACGTGAAAAAAACAAAATGGCGGCTAGCGGCTAAACGATGGATTTTAGACCCCTATTTGTATGATGTTTTTTTCTTGTCTCGATGCAAGGAACAAATATACAAAAGGGTTCCAGAGAGTTCCGGGACACCCTGTATATACAAGTAGATAAGTACATGCCGATCCTAGGCCAAAAAAGTACGAATAGTAAAATCAATCAAATAATTCAATTTTTTCAGTTTAAATTTCACTTTTGACTATTTTTAGAGCAATTTTCCAATTTGTATAAAATACAATTTTTGTAAAAATATGGGTCAGTTTAAATAAAATTCTCTACAAAATCGAAAGTGTTTTAGTAAAATTCTCTACAAATGTATAATAGTTTTATTACAATATCAATTTTTTCTAAATAACTTTTTTATTAATGTATTTAGTCAAAAACTAATATCATTTTTGAGTTTCTCTTGGAAAGTTATTGCAATTTCATGTATCATAAGTATCTATTCGTTTAAAATAATTTTTTTGAAATAATAAATTTAAGTTTTATGTGGATCATTTTTGAAAATTCCTTAATTACATGGTTAAAGTTTATTAAATTTAAAAACAAATACCATAATAATATTCCTCATTGAAAAACAGTGCTATTTGATGTATTATAATCATTTGTGCATTAAATAATAATTTTTTTATTCAAGTTTATAAAAACACTCATTATAGTGTACATTTGAGAAGTTATTTGTTCAAATGTTTTACAATTTTTTACTCTATGGACTCTCTTGGCGTTTTCATAATTAAATTTTCTTTGGGTGTGGTTATACAGGGTGATTCACGACGAAGTGCAGAAATTTCAGGAGGTGATTCTACACATGAAAATAAACAAGAAAAGTCATATAAGCTATATGTCCTAACATATATGTCCTAAAATCCTTCGTTTAGCCGCTAGCCGCCATTTTGTTTTTTATACGTAATAATTTTTATCTCCGTAGTAATTTGATGGATTTACTTCATATTTGGCATGAACCTTTATCACAACAATGTTAACTTTCAGAAAAAATATTATTATTTTCTGATGTGTATTTTCAAAATGGCGGCCATTTTAAAATTTCAAACTCAAATTTCTCAAAAACGGCAATTTTAGTCAAAATTTTATTCGAGACAAAAAAGATGACAAATTTAATTATTTAAACAATGATACCAAGTTTGTAAAGATCTAACAACAAATAACGGAGTTATTGAGATTTTTCTGCAAAGAAACATAGATTTTGCATTATAAATAATGTAAATTTAGGTTATTTTAATAGAAAAATCCCAATAACTCCGTTATTTGTTGTCAGATCTTTACAAACTTGGTATCATTGTTTAGATAATTAAATTTGTCAACTTTTTTGTCTCGAATAAAATTTTGACGAAAATTGCCGTTTTTGAGAAATTTGAGTTTGAAAATAAAAAATGGCCGCCATCTTGAAAATACACAGTGGAAAAAATTAATTTTTTTCCTGAAAATGTACATTAGTATGATAAAGATTCATACCAAATATTAACTGAATACAACCATCCGTTACGGAAATAAAAATTATTACGTGAAAAAAACAAAATGGCGGCTAGCGGCTAAACGATGGATTTTAGACCCCTATTTGTATGATGTTTTTTTCTTGTCTCGATGCAAGGAACAAATATACAAAAGGGTTCCAGAGAGTTCCGGGACACCCTGTGTATACAAGTAGATAAGTACATGCCGATCCTAGGCCAAAAAAGTACGAATAGTAAAATCAATCAAATAATTCAATTTTTTCAGTTTAAATTTCACTTTTGACTATTTTTAGAGCAATTATCCAATTTGTATAAAATACAATTTTTGTAAAAATATGGGTCAGTTTAAATAAAATTCTCTACAAAATCGAAAGTGTTTTAGTAAAATTCTCTACAAATGTATAATAGTTTTATTACAATATCAATTTTTTCTAAATAACTTTTTTATTAATGTATTTAGTCAAAAACTAATATCATTTTTGAGTTTCTCTTGGAAAGTTATTGCAATTTCATGTATCATAAGTATCTATTCGTTTAAAATAATTTTTTTTAAATAATAAATTTAAGTTTTATGTGGATCATTTTTGAAAATTCCTTAATTACATGGTTAAAGTTTATTAAATTTAAAAACAAATACCATAATAATATTCCTCATTGAAAAACAGTGCTATTTGATGTATTATAATCATTTGTGCATTAAATAATAATTTTTTTATTCAAGTTTATAAAAACACTCATTATAGTGTACATTTGAGAAGTTATTTGTTCAAATGTTTTACAATTTTTTACTCTATGGACTCTCTTGGCGTTTTCATAATTAAATTTTCTTTGGGTGTGGTTATACAGGGTGATTCACGACGAAGTGCAGAAATTTCAGGAGGTGATTCTACACATGAAAATAAACAAGAAAAGTCATATAAACTATATGTCCTAACATATATGTCCTAAAATCCTTCGTTTAGCCGCTAGCCGCCATTTTGTTTTTTATACGTAATAATTTTTATCTCCGTAGTAATTTGATGGATTTACTTCATATTTGGCATGAACCTTTATCACAACAATGTTAACTTTCAGAAAAAATATTATTATTTTCTGATGTGTATTTTCAAAATGGCGGCCATTTTAAAATTTCAAACTCAAATTTCTCAAAAACGGCAATTTTAGTCAAAATTTTATTCGAGACAAAAAAGATGACAAATTTAATTATTTAAACAATGATACCAAGTTTGTAAAGATCTAACAACAAATAACGGAGTTATTGAGATTTTTCTGCAAAGAAACATAGATTTTGCATTATAAATAATGTAAATTTAGGTTATTTTAATAGAAAAATCCCAATAACTCCGTTATTTGTTGTCAGATCTTTACAAACTTGGTATCATTGTTTAGATAATTAAATTTGTCAACTTTTTTGTCTCGAATAAAATTTTGACGAAAATTGCCGTTTTTGAGAAATTTGAGTTTGAAAATAAAAAATGGCCGCCATCTTGAAAATACACAGTGGAAAAAATTAATTTTTTTCCTGAAAATGTACATTAGTATGATAAAGATTCATACCAAATATGAACTGAATACAACCATCCGTTACGGAAATAAAAATTATTACGTGAAAAAAACAAAATGGCGGCTAGCGGCTAAACGATGGATTTTAGACCCCTATGTGTATGATGTTTTTTTCTTGTCTCGATGCAAGGAACAAATATACAAAAGGGTTCCAGAGAGTTCCGGGACACCCTGTATATACAAGTAGATAAGTACATGCCGATCCTAGGCCAAAAAAGTACGAATAGTAAAATCAATCAAATAATTCAATTTTTTCAGTTTAAATTTCACTTTTGACTATTTTTAGAGCAATTTTCCAATTTGTATAAAATACAATTTTTGTAAAAATATGGGTCAGTTTAAATAAAATTCTCTACAAAATCGAAAGTGTTTTAGTAAAATTCTCTACAAATGTATAATAGTTTTATTACAATATCAATTTTTTCTAAATAACTTTTTTATTAATGTATTTAGTCAAAAACTAATATCATTTTTGAGTTTCTCTTGGAAAGTTATTGCAATTTCATGTATCATAAGTATCTATTCGTTTAAAATAATTTTTTTTAAATAATAAATTTAAGTTTTATGTGGATCATTTTTGAAAATTCCTTAATTACATGGTTAAAGTTTATTAAATTTAAAAACAAATACCATAATAATATTCCTCATTGAAAAACAGTGCTATTTGATGTATTATAATCATTTGTGCATTAAATAATAATTTTTTTATTCAAGTTTATAAAAACACTCATTATAGTGTACATTTGAGAAGTTATTTGTTCAAATGTTTTACAATTTTTTACTCTATGGACTCTCTTGGCGTTTTCATAATTAAATTTTCTTTGGGTGTGGTTATACAGGGTGATTCACGACGAAGTGCAGAAATTTCAGGAGGTGATTCTACACATGAAAATAAACAAGAAAAGTCATATAAACTATATGTCCTAACATATATGTCCTAAAATCCTTCGTTTAGCCGCTAGCCGCCATTTTGTTTTTTATACGTAATAATTTTTATCTCCGTAGTAATTTGATGGATTTACTTCATATTTGGCATGAACCTTTATCACAACAATGTTAACTTTCAGAAAAAATATTATTATTTTCTGATGTGTATTTTCAAAATGGCGGCCATTTTAAAATTTCAAACTCAAATTTCTCAAAAACGGCAATTTTAGTCAAAATTTTATTCGAGACAAAAAAGATGACAAATTTAATTATTTAAACAATGATACCAAGTTTGTAAAGATCTAACAACAAATAACGGAGTTATTGAGATTTTTCTGCAAAGAAACATAGATTTTGCATTATAAATAATGTAAATTTAGGTTATTTTAATAGAAAAATCCCAATAACTCCGTTATTTGTTGTCAGATCTTTACAAACTTGGTATCATTGTTTAGATAATTAAATTTGTCAACTTTTTTGTCTCGAATAAAATTTTGACGAAAATTGCCGTTTTTGAGAAATTTGAGTTTGAAAATAAAAAATGGCCGCCATCTTGAAAATACACAGTGGAAAAAATTAATTTTTTTCCTGAAAATAAACATTAGTATGATAAAGATTCATACCAAATATGAACTGAATACAACCATCCGTTACGGAAATAAAAATTATTACGTGAAAAAAACAAAATGGCGGCTAGCGGCTAAACGATGGATTTTAGACCCCTATTTGTATGATGTTTTTTTCTTGTCTCGATGCAAGGAAAAAATATACAAAAGGGTTCCAGAGAGTTCCGGGACACCCTGTATATACAAGTAGATAAGTTCATGCCGATCCTAGGCCAAAAAAGTACGAATAGTAAAATCAATCAAATAATTCAATTTTTTCAGTTTAAATTTCACTTTTGACTATTTTTAGAGCAATTTTCCAATTTGTATAAAATACAATTTTTGTAAAAATATGGGTCAGTTTAAATAAAATTCTCTACAAAATCGAAAGTGTTTTAGTAAAATTCTCTACAAATGTATAATAGTTTTATTACAATATCAATTTTTTCTAAATAACTTTTTTATTAATGTATTTAGTCAAAAACTAATATCATTTTTGAGTTTCTCTTGGAAAGTTATTGCAATTTCATGTATCATAAGTATCTATTCGTTTAAAATAATTTTTTTTAAATAATAAATTTAAGTTTTATGTGGATCATTTTTGAAAATTCCTTAATTACATGGTTAAAGTTTATTAAATTTAAAAACAAATACCATAATAATATTCCTCATTGAAAAACAGTGCTATTTGATGTATTATAATCATTTGTGCATTAAATAATAATTTTTTTATTCAAGTTTATAAAAACACTCATTATAGTGTACATTTGAGAAGTTATTTGTTCAAATGTTTTACAATTTTTTACCTCTATGGACTCTCTTGGCGTTTTCATAATTAAATTTTCTTTGGGTGTGGTTATACAGGGTGATTCACGACGAAGTGCAGAAATTTCAGGAGGTGATTCTACACATGAAAATAAACAAGAAAAGTCATATAAACTATATGTCCTAACATATATGTCCTAAAATCCTTCGTTTAGCCGCTAGCCGCCATTTTGTTTTTTATACGTAATAATTTTTATCTCCGTAGTAATTTGATGGATTTACTTCATATTTGGCAAGAACCTTTATCACAACAATGTTAACTTTCAGAAAAAATATTATTATTTTCTGATGTGTATTTTCAAAATGGCGGCCATTTTAAAATTTCAAACTCAAATTTCTCAAAAACGGCAATTTTAGTCAAAATTTTATTCGAGACAAAAAAGATGACAAATTTAATTATTTAAACAATGATACCAAGTTTGTAAAGATCTAACAACAAATAACGGAGTTATTGAGATTTTTCTGCAAAGAAACATAGATTTTGCATTATAAATAATGTAAATTTAGGTTATTTTAATAGAAAAATCCCAATAACTCCGTTATTTGTTGTCAGATCTTTACAAACTTGGTATCATTGTTTAGATAATTAAATTTGTCAACTTTTTTGTCTCGAATAAAATTTTGACGAAAATTGCCGTTTTTGAGAAATTTGAGTTTGAAAATAAAAAATGGCCGCCATCTTGAAAATACACAGTGGAAAAAATTAATTTTTTTCCTGAAAATGTACATTAGTATGATAAAGATTCATACCAAATATGAACTGAATACAACCATCCGTTACGGAAATAAAAATTATTACGTGAAAAAAACAAAATGGCGGCTAGCGGCTAAACGATGGATTTTAGACCCCTA
Organism: Neoaliturus tenellus; assembly: GCA_030545055.2. Taxonomy (NCBI): domain Eukaryota; kingdom Metazoa; phylum Arthropoda; class Insecta; order Hemiptera; family Cicadellidae; genus Neoaliturus; species Neoaliturus tenellus. The sequence continues at coordinate 131,741,875 of CM061531.1, read as the reverse complement.
TTTGTATGATGTTTTTTTCTTGTCTCGATGCAAGGAACAAATATACAAAAGGGTTCCAGAGAGTTCCGGGACACCCTGTATATACAAGTAGATAAGTACATGCCGATCCTAGGCCAAAAAAGTACGAATAGTAAAATCAATCAAATAATTCAATTTTTTCAGTTTAAATTTCACTTTTGACTATTTTTAGAGCAATTTTCCAATTTGTATAAAATACAATTTTTGTAAAAATATGGGTCAGTTTAAATAAAATTCTCTACAAAATCGAAAGTGTTTTAGTAAAATTCTCTACAAATGTATAATAGTTTTATTACAATATCAATTTTTTCTAAATAACTTTTTTATTAATGTATTTAGTCAAAAACTAATATCATTTTTGAGTTTCTCTTGGAAAGTTATTGCAATTTCATGTATCATAAGTATCTATTCGTTTAAAATAATTTTTTTTAAATAATAAATTTAAGTTTTATGTGGATCATTTTTGAAAATTCCTTAATTACATGGTTAAAGTTTATTAAATTTAAAAACAAATACCATAATAATATTCCTCATTGAAAAACAGTGCTATTTGATGTATTATAATCATTTGTGCATTAAATAATAATTTTTTTATTCAAGTTTATAAAAACACTCATTATAGTGTACATTTGAGAAGTTATTTGTTCAAATGTTTTACAATTTTTTACTCTATGGACTCTCTTGGCGTTTTCATAATTAAATTTTCTTTGGGTGTGGTTATACAGGGTGATTCACGACGAAGTGCAGAAATTTCAGGAGGTGATTCTACACATGAAAATAAACAAGAAAAGTCATATAAACTATATGTCCTAACATATATGTCCTAAAATCCTTCGTTTAGCCGCTAGCCGCCATTTTGTTTTTTATACGTAATAATTTTTATCTCCGTAGTAATTTGATGGATTTACTTCATATTTGGCATGAACCTTTATCACAACAATGTTAACTTTCAGAAAAAATATTATTATTTTCTGATGTGTATTTTCAAAATGGCGGCCATTTTAAAATTTCAAACTCAAATTTCTCAAAAACGGCAATTTTAGTCAAAATTTTATTCGAGACAAAAAAGATGACAAATTTAATTATTTAAACAATGATACCAAGTTTGTAAAGATCTAACAACAAATAACGGAGTTATTGAGATTTTTCTGCAAAGAAACATAGATTTTGCATTATAAATAATGTAAATTTAGGTTATTTTAATAGAAAAATCCCAATAACTCCGTTATTTGTTGTCAGATCTTTACAAACTTGGTATCATTGTTTAGATAATTAAATTTGTCAACTTTTTTGTCTCGAATAAAATTTTGACGAAAATTGCCGTTTTTGAGAAATTTGAGTTTGAAAATAAAAAATGGCCGCCATCTTGAAAATACACAGTGGAAAAAATTAATTTTTTTCCTGAAAATAAACATTAGTATGATAAAGATTCATACCAAATATGAACTGAATACAACCATCCGTTACGGAAATAAAAATTATTACGTGAAAAAAACAAAATGGCGGCTAGCGGCTAAACGATGGATTTTAGACCCCTATTTGTATGATGTTTTTTTCTTGTCTCGATGCAAGGAAAAAATATACAAAAGGGTTCCAGAGAGTTCCGGGACACCCTGTATATACAAGTAGATAAGTTCATGCCGATCCTAGGCCAAAAAAGTACGAATAGTAAAATCAATCAAATAATTCAATTTTTTCAGTTTAAATTTCACTTTTGACTATTTTTAGAGCAATTTTCCAATTTGTATAAAATACAATTTTTGTAAAAATATGGGTCAGTTTAAATAAAATTCTCTACAAAATCGAAAGTGTTTTAGTAAAATTCTCTACAAATGTATAATAGTTTTATTACAATATCAATTTTTTCTAAATAACTTTTTTATTAATGTATTTAGTCAAAAACTAATATCATTTTTGAGTTTCTCTTGGAAAGTTATTGCAATTTCATGTATCATAAGTATCTATTCGTTTAAAATAATTTTTTTTAAATAATAAATTTAAGTTTTATGTGGATCATTTTTGAAAATTCCTTAATTACATGGTTAAAGTTTATTAAATTTAAAAACAAATACCATAATAATATTCCTCATTGAAAAACAGTGCTATTTGATGTATTATAATCATTTGTGCATTAAATAATAATTTTTTTATTCAAGTTTATAAAAACACTCATTATAGTGTACATTTGAGAAGTTATTTGTTCAAATGTTTTACAATTTTTTACCTCTATGGACTCTCTTGGCGTTTTCATAATTAAATTTTCTTTGGGTGTGGTTATACAGGGTGATTCACGACGAAGTGCAGAAATTTCAGGAGGTGATTCTACACATGAAAATAAACAAGAAAAGTCATATAAACTATATGTCCTAACATATATGTCCTAAAATCCTTCGTTTAGCCGCTAGCCGCCATTTTGTTTTTTATACGTAATAATTTTTATCTCCGTAGTAATTTGATGGATTTACTTCATATTTGGCAAGAACCTTTATCACAACAATGTTAACTTTCAGAAAAAATATTATTATTTTCTGATGTGTATTTTCAAAATGGCGGCCATTTTAAAATTTCAAACTCAAATTTCTCAAAAACGGCAATTTTAGTCAAAATTTTATTCGAGACAAAAAAGATGACAAATTTAATTATTTAAACAATGATACCAAGTTTGTAAAGATCTAACAACAAATAACGGAGTTATTGAGATTTTTCTGCAAAGAAACATAGATTTTGCATTATAAATAATGTAAATTTAGGTTATTTTAATAGAAAAATCCCAATAACTCCGTTATTTGTTGTCAGATCTTTACAAACTTGGTATCATTGTTTAGATAATTAAATTTGTCAACTTTTTTGTCTCGAATAAAATTTTGACGAAAATTGCCGTTTTTGAGAAATTTGAGTTTGAAAATAAAAAATGGCCGCCATCTTGAAAATACACAGTGGAAAAAATTAATTTTTTTCCTGAAAATGTACATTAGTATGATAAAGATTCATACCAAATATGAACTGAATACAACCATCCGTTACGGAAATAAAAATTATTACGTGAAAAAAACAAAATGGCGGCTAGCGGCTAAACGATGGATTTTAGACCCCTATTTGTATGATGTTTTTTTCTTGTCTCGATGCAAGGAACAAATATACAAAAGGGTTCCAGAGAGTTCCGGGACACCCTGTATATACAAGTAGATAAGTACATGCCGATCCTAGGCCAAAAAAGTACGAATAGTAAAATCAATCAAATAATTCAATTTTTTCAGTTTAAATTTCACTTTTGACTATTTTTAGAGCAATTTTCCAATTTGTATAAAATACAATTTTTGTAAAAATATGGGTCAGTTTAAATAAAATTCTCTACAAAATCGAAAGTGTTTTAGTAAAATTCTCTACAAATGTATAATAGTTTTATTACAATATCAATTTTTTCTAAATAACTTTTTTATTAATGTATTTAGTCAAAAACTAATATCATTTTTGAGTTTCTCTTGGAAAGCTATTGCAATTTCATGTATCATAAGTATCTATTCGTTTAAAATAATTTTTTTTAAATAATAAATTTAAGTTTTATGTGGATCATTTTTGAAAATTCCTTAATTACATGGTTAAAGTTTATTAAATTTAAAAACAAATACCATAATAATATTCCTCATTGAAAAACAGTGCTATTTGATGTATTATAATCATTTGTGCATTAAATAATAATTTTTTTATTCAAGTTTATAAAAACACTCATTATAGTGTACATTTGAGAAGTTATTTGTTCAAATGTTTTACAATTTTTTACTCTATGGACTCTCTTGGCGTTTTCATAATTAAATTTTCTTTGGGTGTGGTTATACAGGGTGATTCACGACGAAGTGCAGAAATTTCAGGAGGTGATTCTACACATGAAAATAAACAAGAAAAGTCATATAAACTATATGTCCTAACATATATGTCCTAAAATCCTTCGTTTAGCCGCTAGCCGCCATTTTGTTTTTTATACGTAATAATTTTTATCTCCGTAGTAATTTGATGGATTTACTTCATATTTGGCATGAACCTTTATCACAACAATGTTAACTTTCAGAAAAAATATTATTATTTTCTGATGTGTATTTTCAAAATGGCGGCCATTTTAAAATTTCAAACTCAAATTTCTCAAAAACGGCAATTTTAGTCAAAATTTTATTCGAGACAAAAAAGATGACAAATTTAATTATTTAAACAATGATACCAAGTTTGTAAAGATCTAACAACAAATAACGGAGTTATTGAGATTTTTCTGCAAAGAAACATAGATTTTGCATTATAAATAATGTAAATTTAGGTTATTTTAATAGAAAAATCCCAATAACTCCGTTATTTGTTGTCAGATCTTTACAAACTTGGTATCATTGTTTATATAATTAAATTTGTCAACTTTTGTGTCTCGAATAAAATTTTGACGAAAATTGCCGTTTTTGAGAAATTTGAGTTTGAAAATAAAAAATGGCCGCCATCTTGAAAATACACAGTGGAAAAAATTAATTTTTTTCCTGAAAATGTACATTAGTATGATAAAGATTCATACCAAATATGAACTGAATACAACCATCCGTTACGGAAATAAAAATTATTACGTGAAAAAAACAAAATGGCGGCTAGCGGCTAAACGATGGATTTTAGACCCCTATTTGTATGATGTTTTTTTCTTGTCTCGATGCAAGGAACAAATATACAAAAGGGTTCCAGAGAGTTCCGGGACACCCTGTATATACAAGTAGATAAGTACATGCCGATCCTAGGCCAAAAAAGTACGAATAGTAAAATCAATCAAATAATTCAATTTTTTCAGTTTAAATTTCACTTTTGACTATTTTTAGAGCAATTTTCCAATTTGTATAAAATACAATTTTTGTAAAAATATGGGTCAGTTTAAATAAAATTCTCTACAAAATCGAAAGTGTTTTAGTAAAATTCTCTACAAATGTATAATAGTTTTATTACAATATCAATTTTTTCTAAATAACTTTTTTATTAATGTATTTAGTCAAAAACTAATATCATTTTTGAGTTTCTCTTGGAAAGTTATTGCAATTTCATGTATCATAAGTATCTATTCGTTTAAAATAATTTTTTTTAAATAATAAATTTAAGTTTTATGTGGATCATTTTTGAAAATTCCTTAATTACATGGTTAAAGTTTATTAAATTTAAAAACAAATACCATAATAATATTCCTCATTGAAAAACAGTGCTATTTGATGTATTATAATCATTTGTGCATTAAATAATAATTTTTTTATTCAAGTTTATAAAAACACTCATTATAGTGTACATTTGAGAAGTTATTTGTTCAAATGTTTTACAATTTTTTACCTCTATGGACTCTCTTGGCGTTTTCATAATTAAATTTTCTTTGGGTGTGGTTATACAGGGTGATTCACGACGAAGTGCAGAAATTTCAGGAGGTGATTCTACACATGAAAATAAACAAGAAAAGTCATATAAACTATATGTCCTAACATATATGTCCTAAAATCCTTCGTTTAGCCGCTAGCCGCCATTTTGTTTTTTATACGTAATAATTTTTATCTCCGTAGTAATTTGATGGATTTACTTCATATTTGGCATGAACCTTTATCACAACAATGTTAACTTTCAGAAAAAATATTATTATTTTCTGATGTGTATTTTCAAAATGGCGGCCATTTTAAAATTTCAAACTCAAATTTCTCAAAAACGGCAATTTTAGTCAAAATTTTATTCGAGACAAAAAAGATGACAAATTTAATTATTTAAACAATGATACCAAGTTTGTAAAGATCTAACAACAAATAACGGAGTTATTGAGATTTTTCTGCAAAGAAACATAGATTTTGCATTATAAATAATGTAAATTTAGGTTATTTTAATAGAAAAATCCCAATAACTCCGTTATTTGTTGTCAGATCTTTACAAACTTGGTATCATTGTTTAGATAATTAAATTTGTCAACTTTTTTGTCTCGAATAAAATTTTGACGAAAATTGCCGTTTTTGAGAAATTTGAGTTTGAAAATAAAAAATGGCCGCCATCTTGAAAATACACAGTGGAAAAAATTAATTTTTTTCCTGAAAATGTACATTAGTATGATAAAGATTCATACCAAATATGAACTGAATACAACCATCCGTTACGGAAATAAAAATTATTACGTGAAAAAAACAAAATGGCGGCTAGCGGCTAAACGATGGATTTTAGACCCCTATTTGTATGATGTTTTTTTCTTGTCTCGATGCAAGGAACAAATATACAAAAGGGTTCCAGAGAGTTCCGGGACACCCTGTATATACAAGTAGATAAGTACATGCCGATCCTAGGCCAAAAAAGTACGAATAGTAAAATCAATCAAATAATTCAATTTTTTCAGTTTAAATTTCACTTTTGACTATTTTTAGAGCAATTTTCCAATTTGTATAAAATACAATTTTTGTAAAAATATGGGTCAGTTTAAATAAAATTCTCTACAAAATCGAAAGTGTTTTAGTAAAATTCTCTACAAATGTATAATAGTTTTATTACAATATCAATTTTTTCTAAATAACTTTTTTATTAATGTATTTAGTCAAAAACTAATATCATTTTTGAGTTTCTCTTGGAAAGTTATTGCAATTTCATTTATCATAAGTATCTATTCGTTTAAAATAATTTTTTTGAAATAATAAATTTAAGTTTTATGTGGATCATTTTTGAAAATTCCTTAATTACACGGTTAAAGTTTATTAAATTTAAAAACAAATACCATAATAATATTCCTCATTGAAAAACAGTGCTATTTGATGTATTATAATCATTTGTGCATTAAATAATAATTTTTTTATTCAAGTTTATAAAAACACTCATTATAGTGTACATTTGAGAAGTTATTTGTTCAAATGTTTTACAATTTTTTACTCTATGGACTCTCTTGGCGTTTTCATAATTAAATTTTCTTTGGGTGTGGTTATACAGGGTGATTCACGACGAAGTGCAGAAATTTCAGGAGGTGATTCTACACATGAAAATAAACAAGAAAAGTCATATAAACTATATGTCCTAACATATATGTCCTAAAATCCTTCGTTTAGCCGCTAGCCGCCATTTTGTTTTTTATACGTAATAATTTTTATCTCCGTAGTAATTTGATGGATTTACTTCATATTTGGCATGAACCTTTATCACAACAATGTTAACTTTCAGAAAAAATATTATTATTTTCTGATGTATGTGTATTTTCAAAATGGCGGCCATTTTAAAATTTCAAACTCAAATTTCTCAAAAACGGCAATTTTAGTCAAAATTTTATTCGAGACAAAAAAGATGACAAATTTAATTATTTAAACAATGATACCAAGTTTGTAAAGATCTAACAACAAATAACGGAGTTATTGAGATTTTTCTGCAAAGAAACATAGATTTTGCATTATAAATAATGTAAATTTAGGTTATTTTAATAGAAAAATCCCAATAACTCCGTTATTTGTTGTCAGATCTTTACAAACTTGGTATCATTGTTTAGATAATTAAATTTGTCAACTTTTTTGTCTCGAATAAAATTTTGACGAAAATTGCCGTTTTTGAGAAATTTGAGTTTGAAAATAAAAAATGGCCGCCATCTTGAAAATACACAGTGGAAAAAATTAATTTTTTTCCTGAAAATGTACATTAGTATGATAAAGATTCATACCAAATATGAACTGAATACAACCATCCGTTACGGAAATAAAAATTATTACGTGAAAAAAACAAAATGGCGGCTAGCGGCTAAACGATGGATTTTAGACCCCTATTTGTATGATGTTTTTTTCTTGTCTCGATGCAAGGAACAAATATACAAAAGGGTTCCAGAGAGTTCCGGGACACCCTGTATATACAAGTAGATAAGTACATGCCGATCCTAGGCCAAAAAAGTACGAATAGTAAAATCAATCAAATAATTCAATTTTTTCAGTTTAAATTTCACTTTTGACTATTTTTAGAGCAATTTTCCAATTTGTATAAAATACAATTTTTGTAAAAATATGGGTCAGTTTAAATAAAATTCTCTACAAAATCGAAAGTGTTTTAGTAAAATTCTCTACAAATGTATAATAGTTTTATTACAATATCAATTTTTTCTAAATAACTTTTTTATTAATGTATTTAGTCAAAAACTAATATCATTTTTGAGTTTCTCTTGGAAAGTTATTGCAATTTCATGTATCATAAGTATCTATTCGTTTAAAATAATTTTTTTTAAATAATAAATTTAAGTTTTATGTGGATCATTTTTGAAAATTCCTTAATTACATGGTTAAAGTTTATTAAATTTAAAAACAAATACCATAATAATATTCCTCATTGAAAAACAGTGCTATTTGATGTATTATAATCATTTGTGCATTAAATAATAATTTTTTTATTCAAGTTTATAAAAACACTCATTATAGTGTACATTTGAGAAGTTATTTGTTCAAATGTTTTACAATTTTTTACTCTATGGACTCTCTTGGCGTTTTCATAATTAAATTTTCTTTGGGTGTGGTTATACAGGGTGATTCACGACGAAGTGCAGAAATTTCAGGAGGTGATTCTACACATGAAAATAAACAAGAAAAGTCATATAAGCTATATGTCCTAACATATATGTCCTAAAATCCTTCGTTTAGCCGCTAGCCGCCATTTTGTTTTTTATACGTAATAATTTTTATCTCCGTAGTAATTTGATGGATTTACTTCATATTTGGCATGAACCTTTATCACAACAATGTTAACTTTCAGAAAAAATATTATTATTTTCTGATGTGTATTTTCAAAATGGCGGCCATTTTAAAATTTCAAACTCAAATTTCTCAAAAACGGCAATTTTAGTCAAAATTTTATTCGAGACAAAAAAGATGACAAATTTAATTATTTAAACAATGATACCAAGTTTGTAAAGATCTAACAACAAATAACGGAGTTATTGAGATTTTTCTGCAAAGAAACATAGATTTTGCATTATAAATAATGTAAATTTAGGTTATTTTAATAGAAAAATCCCAATAACTCCGTTATTTGTTGTCAGATCTTTACAAACTTGGTATCATTGTTTAGATAATTAAATTTGTCAACTTTTTTGTCTCGAATAAAATTTTGACGAAAATTGCCGTTTTTGAGAAATTTGAGTTTGAAAATAAAAAATGGCCGCCATCTTGAAAATACACAGTGGAAAAAATTAATTTTTTTCCTGAAAATGTACATTAGTATGATAAAGATTCATACCAAATATGAACTGAATACAACCATCCGTTACGGAAATAAAAATTATTACGTGAAAAAAACAAAATGGCGGCTAGCGGCTAAACGATGGATTTTAGACCCCTATTTGTATGATGTTTTTTTCTTGTCTCGATGCAAGGAACAAATATACAAAAGGGTTCCAGAGAGTTCCGGGACACCCTGTGTATACAAGTAGATAAGTACATGCCGATCCTAGGCCAAAAAAGTACGAATAGTAAAATCAATCAAATAATTCAATTTTTTCAGTTTAAATTTCACTTTTGACTATTTTTAGAGCAATTATCCAAATTGTATAAAATACAATTTTTGTAAAAATATGGGTCAGTTTAAATAAAATTCTCTACAAAATCGAAAGTGTTTTAGTAAAATTCTCTACAAATGTATAATAGTTTTATTACAATATCAATTTTTTCTAAATAACTTTTTTATTAATGTATTTAGTCAAAAACTAATATCATTTTTGAGTTTCTCTTGGAAAGTTATTGCAATTTCATGTATCATAAGTATCTATTCGTTTAAAATAATTTTTTTTAAATAATAAATTTAAGTTTTATGTGGATCATTTTTGAAAATTCCTTAATTACATGGTTAAAGTTTATTAAATTTAAAAACAAATACCATAATAATATTCCTCATTGAAAAACAGTGCTATTTGATGTATTATAATCATTTGTGCATTAAATAATAATTTTTTTATTCAAGTTTATAAAAACACTCATTATAGTGTACATTTGAGAAGTTATTTGTTCAAATGTTTTACAATTTTTTACTCTATGGACTCTCTTGGCGTTTTCATAATTAAATTTTCTTTGGGTGTGGTTATACAGGGTGATTCACGACGAAGTGCAGAAATTTCAGGAGGTGATTCTACACATGAAAATAAACAAGAAAAGTCATATAAACTATATGTCCTAACATATATGTCCTAAAATCCTTCGTTTAGCCGCTAGCCGCCATTTTGTTTTTTATACGTAATAATTTTTATCTCCGTAGTAATTTGATGGATTTACTTCATATTTGGCATGAACCTTTATCACAACAATGTTAACTTTCAGAAAAAATATTATTATTTTCTGATGTGTATTTTCAAAATGGCGGCCATTTTAAAATTTCAAACTCAAATTTCTCAAAAACGGCAATTTTAGTCAAAATTTTATTCGAGACAAAAAAGATGACAAATTTAATTATTTAAACAATGATACCAAGTTTGTAAAGATCTAACAACAAATAACGGAGTTATTGAGATTTTTCTGCAAAGAAACATAGATTTTGCATTATAAATAATGTAAATTTAGGTTATTTTAATAGAAAAATCCCAATAACTCCGTTATTTGTTGTCAGATCTTTACAAACTTGGTATCATTGTTTAGATAATTAAATTTGTCAACTTTTTTGTCTCGAATAAAATTTTGACGAAAATTGCCGTTTTTGAGAAATTTGAGTTTGAAAATAAAAAATGGCCGCCATCTTGAAAATACACAGTGGAAAAAATTAATTTTTTTCCTGAAAATGTACATTAGTATGATAAAGATTCATACCAAATATGAACTGAATACAACCATCCGTTACGGAAATGAAAATTATTACGTGAAAAAAACAAAATGGCGGCTAGCGGCTAAACGATGGATTTTAGACCCCTATTTGTATGATGTTTTTTTCTTGTCTCGATGCAAGGAACAAATATACAAAAGGGTTCCAGAGAGTTCCGGGACACCCTGTGTATACAAGTAGATAAGTACATGCCGATCCTAGGCCAAAAAAGTACGAATAGTAAAATCAATCAAATAATTCAATTTTTTCAGTTTAAATTTCACTTTTGACTATTTTTAGAGCAATTATCCAAATTGTATAAAATACAATTTTTGTAAAAATATGGGTCAGTTTAAATAAAATTCTCTACAAAATCGAAAGTGTTTTAGTAAAATTCTCTACAAATGTATAATAGTTTTATTACAATATCAATTTTTTCTAAATAACTTTTTTATTAATGTATTTAGTCAAAAACTAATATCATTTTTGAGTTTCTCTTGGAAAGTTATTGCAATTTCATGTATCATAAGTATCTATTCGTTTAAAATAATTTTTTTTAAATAATAAATTTAAGTTTTATGTGGATCATTTTTGAAAATTCCTTAATTACATGGTTAAAGTTTATTAAATTTAAAAACAAATACCATAATAATATTCCTCATTGAAAAACAGTGCTATTTGATGTATTATAATCATTTGTGCATTAAATAATAATTTTTTTATTCAAGTTTATAAAAACACTCATTATAGTGTACATTTGAGAAGTTATTTGTTCAAATGTTTTACAATTTTTTACTCTATGGACTCTCTTGGCGTTTTCATAATTAAATTTTCTTTGGGTGTGGTTATACAGGGTGATTCACGACGAAGTGCAGAAATTTCAGGAGGTGATTCTACACATGAAAATAAACAAGAAAAGTCATATAAACTATATGTCCTAACATATATGTCCTAAAATCCTTCGTTTAGCCGCTAGCCGCCATTTTGTTTTTTATACGTAATAATTTTTATCTCCGTAGTAATTTGATGGATTTACTTCATATTTGGCATGAACCTTTATCACAACAATGTTAACTTTCAGAAAAAATATTATTATTTTCTGATGTGTATTTTCAAAATGGCGGCCATTTTAAAATTTCAAACTCAAATTTCTCAAAAACGGCAATTTTAGTCAAAATTTTATTCGAGACAAAAAAGATGACAAATTTAATTATTTAAACAATGATACCAAGTTTGTAAAGATCTAACAACAAATAACGGAGTTATTGAGATTTTTCTGCAAAGAAACATAGATTTTGCATTATAAATAATGTAAATTTAGGTTATTTTAATAGAAAAATCCCAATAACTCCGTTATTTGTTGTCAGATCTTTACAAACTTGGTATCATTGTTTAGATAATTAAATTTGTCAACTTTTTTGTCTCGAATAAAATTTTGACGAAAATTGCCGTTTTTGAGAAATTTGAGTTTGAAAATAAAAAATGGCCGCCATCTTGAAAATACACAGTGGAAAAAATTAATTTTTTTCCTGAAAATGTACATTAGTATGATAAAGATTCATACCAAATATGAACTGAATACAACCATCCGTTACGGAAATAAAAATTATTACGTGAAAAAAACAAAATGGCGGCTAGCGGCTAAACGATGGATTTTAGACCCCTATTTGTATGATGTTTTTTTCTTGTCTCGATGCAAGGAACAAATATAAAAAAGGGTTCCAGAGAGTTCCGGGACACCCTGTATATACAAGTAGATAAGTTCATGCCGATCCTAGGCCAAAAAAGTACGAATAGTAAAATCAATCAAATAATTCAATTTTTTCAGTTTAAATTTCACTTTTGACTATTTTTAGAGCAATTTTCCAATTTGTATAAAATACAATTTTTGTAAAAATATGGGTCAGTTTAAATAAAATTCTCTACAAAATCGAAAGTGTTTTAGTAAAATTCTCTACAAATGTATAATAGTTTTATTACAATATCAATTTTTTCTAAATAACTTTTTTATTAATGTATTTAGTCAAAAACTAATATCATTTTTGAGTTTCTCTTGGAAAGTTATTGCAATTTCATGTATCATAAGTATCTATTCGTTTAAAATAATTTTTTTTAAATAATAAATTTAAGTTTTATGTGGATCATTTTTGAAAATTCCTTAATTACATGGTTAAAGTTTATTAAATTTAAAAACAAATACCATAATAATATTCCTCATTGAAAAACAGTGCTATTTGATGTATTATAATCATTTGTGCATTAAATAATAATTTTTTTATTCAAGTTTATAAAAACACTCATTATAGTGTACATTTGAGAAGTTATTTGTTCAAATGTTTTACAATTTTTTACCTCTATGGACTCTCTTGGCGTTTTCATAATTAAATTTTCTTTGGGTGTGGTTATACAGGGTGATTCACGACGAAGTGCAGAAATTTCAGGAGGTGATTCTACACATGAAAATAAACAAGAAAAGTCATATAAACTATATGTCCTAACATATATGTCCTAAAATCCTTCGTTTAGCCGCTAGCCGCCATTTTGTTTTTTATACGTAATAATTTTTATCTCCGTAGTAATTTGATGGATTTACTTCATATTTGGCATGAACCTTTATCACAACAATGTTAACTTTCAGAAAAAATATTATTATTTTCTGATGTGTATTTTCAAAATGGCGGCCATTTTAAAATTTCAAACTCAAATTTCTCAAAAACGGCAATTTTAGTCAAAATTTTATTCGAGACAAAAAAGATGACAAATTTAATTATTTAAACAATGATACCAAGTTTGTAAAGATCTAACAACAAATAACGGAGTTATTGAGATTTTTCTGCAAAGAAACATAGATTTTGCATTATAAATAATGTAAATTTAGGTTATTTTAATAGAAAAATCCCAATAACTCCGTTATTTGTTGTCAGATCTTTACAAACTTGGTATCATTGTTTAGATAATTAAATTTGTCAACTTTTTTGTCTCGAATAAAATTTTGACGAAAATTGCCGTTTTTGAGAAATTTGAGTTTGAAAATAAAAAATGGCCGCCATCTTGAAAATACACAGTGGAAAAAATTAATTTTTTTCCTGAAAATGTACATTAGTATGATAAAGATTCATACCAAATATGAACTGAATACAACCATCCGTTACGGAAATAAAAATTATTACGTGAAAAAAACAAAATGGCGGCTAGCGGCTAAACGATGGATTTTAGACCCCTATTTGTATGATGTTTTTTTCTTGTCTCGATGCAAGGAACAAATATACAAAAGGGTTCCAGAGAGTTCCGGGACACCCTGTATATACAAGTAGATAAGTACATGCCGATCCTAGGCCAAAAAAGTACGAATAGTAAAATCAATCAAATAATTCAATTTTTTCAGTTTAAATTTCACTTTTGACTATTTTTAGAGCAATTTTCCAATTTGTATAAAATACAATTTTTGTAAAAATATGGGTCAGTTTAAATAAAATTCTCTACAAAATCGAAAGTGTTTTAGTAAAATTCTCTACAAATGTATAATAGTTTTATTACAATATCAATTTTTTCTAAATAACTTTTTTATTAATGTATTTAGTCAAAAACTAATATCATTTTTGAGTTTCTCTTGGAAAGCTATTGCAATTTCATGTATCATAAGTATCTATTCGTTTAAAATAATTTTTTTTAAATAATAAATTTAAGTTTTATGTGGATCATTTTTGAAAATTCCTTAATTACATGGTTAAAGTTTATTAAATTTAAAAACAAATACCATAATAATATTCCTCATTGAAAAACAGTGCTATTTGATGTATTATAATCATTTGTGCATTAAATAATAATTTTTTTATTCAAGTTTATAAAAACACTCATTATAGTGTACATTTGAGAAGTTATTTGTTCAAATGTTTTACAATTTTTTACTCTATGGACTCTCTTGGCGTTTTCATAATTAAATTTTCTTTGGGTGTGGTTATACAGGGTGATTCACGACGAAGTGCAGAAATTTCAGGAGGTGATTCTACACATGAAAATAAACAAGAAAAGTCATATAAACTATATGTCCTAACATATATGTCCTAAAATCCTTCGTTTAGCCGCTAGCCGCCATTTTGTTTTTTATACGTAATAATTTTTATCTCCGTAGTAATTTGATGGATTTACTTCATATTTGGCATGAACCTTTATCACAACAATGTTAACTTTCAGAAAAAATATTATTATTTTCTGATGTGTATTTCAAAATGGCGGCCATTTTAAAATTTCAAACTCAAATTTCTCAAAAACGGCAATTTTAGTCAAAATTTTATTCGAGACAAAAAAGATGACAAATTTAATTATTTAAACAATGATACCAAGTTTGTAAAGATCTAACAACAAATAACGGAGTTATTGAGATTTTTCTGCAAAGAAACATAGATTTTGCATTATAAATAATGTAAATTTAGGTTATTTTAATAGAAAAATCCCAATAACTCCGTTATTTGTTGTCAGATCTTTACAAACTTGGTATCATTGTTTATATAATTAAATTTGTCAACTTTTGTGTCTCGAATAAAATTTTGACGAAAATTGCCGTTTTTGAGAAATTTGAGTTTGAAAATAAAAAATGGCCGCCATCTTGAAAATACACAGTGGAAAAAATTAATTTTTTTCCTGAAAATGTACATTAGTATGATAAAGATTCATACCAAATATGAACTGAATACAACCATCCGTTACGGAAATAAAAATTATTACGTGAAAAAAACAAAATGGCGGCTAGCGGCTAAACGATGGATTTTAGACCCCTATTTGTATGATGTTTTTTTCTTGTCTCGATGCAAGGAACAAATATACAAAAGGGTTCCAGAGAGTTCCGGGACACCCTGTATATACAAGTAGATAAGTACATGCCGATCCTAGGCCAAAAAAGTACGAATAGTAAAATCAATCAAATAATTCAATTTTTTCAGTTTAAATTTCACTTTTGACTATTTTTAGAGCAATTTTCCAATTTGTATAAAATACAATTTTTGTAAAAATATGGGTCAGTTTAAATAAAATTCTCTACAAAATCGAAAGTGTTTTAGTAAAATTCTCTACAAATGTATAATAGTTTTATTACAATATCAATTTTTTCTAAATAACTTTTTTATTAATGTATTTAGTCAAAAACTAATATCATTTTTGAGTTTCTCTTGGAAAGTTATTGCAATTTCATGTATCATAAGTATCTATTCGTTTAAAATAATTTTTTTTTAATAATAAATTTAAGTTTTATGTGGATCATTTTGAAAATTCCTTAATTACATGGTTAAAGTTTATTAAATTTAAAAACAAATACCATAATAATATTCCTCATTGAAAAACAGTGCTATTTGATGTATTATAATCATTTGTGCATTAAATAATAATTTTTTTATTCAAGTTTATAAAAACACTCATTATAGTGTACATTTGAGAAGTTATTTGTTCAAATGTTTTACAATTTTTTACCTCTATGGACTCTCTTGGCGTTTTCATAATTAAATTTTCTTTGGGTGTGGTTATACAGGGTGATTCACGACGAAGTGCAGAAATTTCAGGAGGTGATTCTACACATGAAAATAAACAAGAAAAGTCATATAAACTATATGTCCTAACATATATGTCCTAAAATCCTTCGTTTAGCCGCTAGCCGCCATTTTGTTTTTTATACGTAATAATTTTTATCTCCGTAGTAATTTGATGGATTTACTTCATATTTGGCATGAACCTTTATCACAACAATGTTAACTTTCAGAAAAAATATTATTATTTTCTGATGTGTATTTTCAAAATGGCGGCCATTTTAAAATTTCAAACTCAAATTTCTCAAAAACGGCAATTTTAGTCAAAATTTTATTCGAGACAAAAAAGATGACAAATTTAATTATTTAAACAATGATACCAAGTTTGTAAAGATCTAACAACAAATAACGGAGTTATTGAGATTTTTCTGCAAAGAAACATAGATTTTGCATTATAAATAATGTAAATTTAGGTTATTTTAATAGAAAAATCCCAATAACTCCGTTATTTGTTGTCAGATCTTTACAAACTTGGTATCATTGTTTAGATAATTAAATTTGTCAACTTTTTTGTCTCGAATAAAATTTTGACGAAAATTGCCGTTTTTGAGAAATTTGAGTTTGAAAATAAAAAATGGCCGCCATCTTGAAAATACACAGTGGAAAAAATTAATTTTTTTCCTGAAAATGTACATTGGTATGATAAAGATTCATACCAAATATGAACTGAATACAACCATCCGTTACGGAAATAAAAATTATTACGTGAAAAAAACAAAATGGCGGCTAGCGGCTAAACGATGGATTTTAGACCCCTATTTGTATGATGTTTTTTTCTTGTCTCGATGCAAGGAACAAATATACAAAAGGGTTCCAGAGAGTTCCGGGACACCCTGTATATACAAGTAGATAAGTACATGCCGATCCTAGGCCAAAAAAGTACGAATAGTAAAATCAATCAAATAATTCAATTTTTTCAGTTTAAATTTCACTTTTGACTATTTTTAGAGCAATTTTCCAATTTGTATAAAATACAATTTTTGTAAAAATATGGGTCAGTTTAAATAAAATTCTCTACAAAATCGAAAGTGTTTTAGTAAAATTCTCTACAAATGTATAATAGTTTTATTACAATATCAATTTTTTCTAAATAACTTTTTTATTAATGTATTTAGTCAAAAACTAATATCATTTTTGAGTTTCTCTTGGAAAGCTATTGCAATTTCATGTATCATAAGTATCTATTCGTTTAAAATAATTTTTTTTAAATAATAAATTTAAGTTTTATGTGGATCATTTTTGAAAATTCCTTAATTACATGGTTAAAGTTTATTAAATTTAAAAACAAATACCATAATAATATTCCTCATTGAAAAACAGTGCTATTTGATGTATTATAATCATTTGTGCATTAAATAATAATTTTTTTATTCAAGTTTATAAAAACACTCATTATAGTGTACATTTGAGAAGTTATTTGTTCAAATGTTTTACAATTTTTTACTCTATGGACTCTCTTGGCGTTTTCATAATTAAATTTTCTTTGGGTGTGGTTATACAGGGTGATTCACGACGAAGTGCAGAAATTTCAGGAGGTGATTCTACACATGAAAATAAACAAGAAAAGTCATATAAACTATATGTCCTAACATATATGTCCTAAAATCCTTCGTTTAGCCGCTAGCCGCCATTTTGTTTTTTATACGTAATAATTTTTATCTCCGTAGTAATTTGATGGATTTACTTCATATTTGGCATGAACCTTTATCACAACAATGTTAACTTTCAGAAAAAATATTATTATTTTCTGATGTGTATTTTCAAAATGGCGGCCATTTTAAAATTTCAAACTCAAATTTCTCAAAAACGGCAATTTTAGTCAAAATTTTATTCGAGACAAAAAAGATGACAAATTTAATTATTTAAACAATGATACCAAGTTTGTAAAGATCTAACAACAAATAACGGAGTTATTGAGATTTTTCTGCAAAGAAACATAGATTTTGCATTATAAATAATGTAAATTTAGGTTATTTTAATAGAAAAATCCCAATAACTCCGTTATTTGTTGTCAGATCTTTACAAACTTGGTATCATTGTTTATATAATTAAATTTGTCAACTTTTGTGTCTCGAATAAAATTTTGACGAAAATTGCCGTTTTTGAGAAATTTGAGTTTGAAAATAAAAAATGGCCGCCATCTTGAAAATACACAGTGGAAAAAATTAATTTTTTTCCTGAAAATGTACATTAGTATGATAAAGATTCATACCAAATATGAACTGAATACAACCATCCGTTACGGAAATAAAAATTATTACGTGAAAAAAACAAAATGGCGGCTAGCGGCTAAACGATGGATTTTAGACCCCTATTTGTATGATGTTTTTTTCTTGTCTCGATGCAAGGAACAAATATACAAAAGGGTTCCAGAGAGTTCCGGGACACCCTGTATATACAAGTAGATAAGTACATGCCGATCCTAGGCCAAAAAAGTACGAATAGTAAAATCAATCAAATAATTCAATTTTTTCAGTTTAAATTTCACTTTTGACTATTTTTAGAGCAATTTTCCAATTTGTATAAAATACAATTTTTGTAAAAATATGGGTCAGTTTAAATAAAATTCTCTACAAAATCGAAAGTGTTTTAGTAAAATTCTCTACAAATGTATAATAGTTTTATTACAATATCAATTTTTTCTAAATAACTTTTTTATTAATGTATTTAGTCAAAAACTAATATCATTTTTGAGTTTCTCTTGGAAAGTTATTGCAATTTCATGTATCATAAGTATCTATTCGTTTAAAATAATTTTTTTTTAAATAATAAATTTAAGTTTTATGTGGATCATTTTTGAAAATTCCTTAATTACATGGTTAAAGTTTATTAAATTTAAAAACAAATACCATAATAATATTCCTCATTGAAAAACAGTGCTATTTGATGTATTATAATCATTTGTGCATTAAATAATAATTTTTTTATTCAAGTTTATAAAAACACTCATTATAGTGTACATTTGAGAAGTTATTTGTTCAAATGTTTTACAATTTTTTACTCTATGGACTCTCTTGGCGTTTTCATAATTAAATTTTCTTTGGGTGTGGTTATACAGGGTGATTCACGACGAAGTGCAGAAATTTCAGGAGGTGATTCTACACATGAAAATAAACAAGAAAAGTCATATAAACTATATGTCCTAACATATATGTCCTAAAATCCTTCGTTTAGCCGCTAGCCGCCATTTTGTTTTTTATACGTAATAATTTTTATCTCCGTAGTAATTTGATGGATTTACTTCATATTTGGCATGAACCTTTATCACAACAATGTTAACTTTCAGAAAAAATATTATTATTTTCTGATGTGTATTTTCAAAATGGCGGCCATTTTAAAATTTCAAACTCAAATTTCTCAAAAACGGCAATTTTAGTCAAAATTTTATTCGAGACAAAAAAGATGACAAATTTAATTATTTAAACAATGATACCAAGTTTGTAAAGATCTAACAACAAATAACGGAGTTATTGAGATTTTTCTGCAAAGAAACATAGATTTTGCATTATAAATAATGTAAATTTAGGTTGTTTTAATAGAAAAATCCCATTAACTCCGTTATTTGTTGTCAGATCTTTACAAACTTGGTATCATTGTTTAGATAATTAAATTTGTCAACTTTTTTGTCTCGAATAAAATTTTGACGAAAATTGCCGTTTTTGAGAAATTTGAGTTTGAAAATAAAAAATGGCCGCCATTAAAGAGTAAAGAGTTGGGCCATTTCCAGGAAACGATAACACAGCGCGAGACAGGAATGAATGAAAATACACATCGGAAAATAATAATATTTTTTTCTGAAAATTAACATTGTTATGATAAAGGGCTATGCCAAATATGAAGTAAATCCATCAATCCGTTACGGAAATAAAAATTATTACATGTAAAAAACAAAATGGCGGCTATCGGCTAAACGAAGGATTTTAGGACATATGTTTATATGGCTTTTTTTGATTATTTTCATGAGTAGAATCATTTCCCGAAATTTCTGCACTTCCTCGTGAATCACCCTGTAGTTGTGTCCTACTGTAAAATATATTGAAGATGAATCATTATTATAAAATTGCTTGTGATGAAGAAACAACCATTTATACTCAAATCGAAGAAAACAAGATATATTATAAGAAGATGTTAGAAATAATTACAAGTGTTGAAGATTGTTGTATAGAAGATATTCAGAAAAAGTTATGTGATGGCGAAATAGTGATTCCAAGTAAACCTTCGAAAGCTCTTTATAACATTTTAAAGAGTGGGTTTAATTGTAAAAGGAAGAAGGTGAGAAGTAATGAAGAATTACATTCATTATTAGTTAAATTTTTAATTCCAAGTTTAAAAATTGACATAATTGAACCTGATATCAGTAATAAGAATGCCTTATTTAATTTTCTATCAAAATACAATATTACTTTAAAGAAACAAAATGCAAATACATTTGATATTGATGCTACTTTTGTTTATTACTTAGATATATATTATAATATTCAAAAAATAATAATAAAGAATCATGGGAAAAACATATTAAAAACAATTTTAAAATCAGTGCTGGTCATGGAAGAAAAATAAGAATACTTGGAAGATTAGTTAATAAGTATCCTAAGTTTAAAGGATTATCTATTCTATGGAACGATTTTGGAAAATACACCAAGATATTGAAAAACTATTGCAAGAAGATGAGTATGCTACATTTTGGTGGTGAAAACAGTGCTATCCTTTTGAGGGAAAAGTCCCAACGAAATTTCCCTGAAACGGGAAAAGCGCTGGTTGGACCAACGCTTCCGAATCAGACAGTGTTCAGTTATGTTTAATAAAGAAAGGTGTTTCAATTGTTTTGTTTCATTTATACCGTTCCATATTTTTGACAGTGTAAAATATGGTATTATGGTAACTTTCAATTGCTATATCTTATGTGTGTTTGAACTAATTTTGGTATACATACTTATTGAATATTAAATAATGTTTTGACTTATGTTAGGGGTAGTTTCATCCCCTATTATTTATTTATAAAATTCTAATAATAATTGAATAATTCTTAAACTTAGAAATAATGAATAAGTATGCTAAAAATAAATGTTTTTGCTACAATTTTCCAATTTAGGGTGAACAACCCTTAAACTAACATCTTTAATAACTTTTTGGTTTGTTGGGATATTTTCATGAAAATTGGTATAATATATCTATATGGTAAGCACTAATTGAAGAAATAATAAAATCACAAGTATTCACTTCCTGTGACCTTGAAAACCTAACTTTTTTATTTATAGAGTTTTTGAAATGAAACAAATTTTAAATTATTAAGATTGGTCATGAAATTTAACAATAATTTGAAATAAATATATCAAAAGTAGTTGTAAAATGAGGATTATAAAACATATTTATTTTACTTCTAAGATATCATTTTCAATCACATTGTATTCTAATAATTTTTCAGATACAACAACTACATAGCAATTTGTTTTACTAACAGCAGTTATATCATAATCAAAATCCATATTCATTATTATATCATTCTTTGAACCGGAAATATTGATAGGGGTTTTTGTAGCATCAATTACATATAATGGTCTATTTTCAAGAAATTCTTTTGGATTATAGTACATTTCATTGCTGTTATAATAAACCTTTTTATAATCTTGATACATTTGATACATTATTCTAAATTTCTCATTATTGATATTTAGATTCATTAATTCATCAGGATAATAATGACCATTTAATTTTACTCTGATATTTTTCACGTACATACTATCAAATTTTGAAGTATCATATAGTTGATCATTAGATCTACCTTTTTGAAAACCAATTATTACGAATTTTGGATTATAGATGTTTCTGTAAATATATCAAAACTAAATGTTTTTTCCAGATATAGTCTTCTGCTCAATACATTGCCAATGATTAAAGTGAAATGGTATTTTTTCTTTTTTAGTTATTTCATTAATGTTTTGAATTTAACTAGTGGTTTTATAGTCAATTATTGGAACTCTAATGTAGAAATCATCAATAATTATTTTTCCAGCATCAGGTAATGTAGCATTATCAGTTCCGTCAGCCTTTTTACTTTTCCATCTGAAAATTGCATCATTATCTTCAGATCTAACAAAACTTATGTTAAATCCTCCTTTATATATTGGTATATTAACATTTTCAAAGAACCCTAATCCAAAATGTGAGAGATTACCCACAGCTTCAAATTCTTTTTTAATATCTGATTCAAATCCATTACAAATGTTAGTCACTGATTCTGTTTTTGAATAAGTAATTGTACCTTTAATTGTACTTAATTGTCCTGGATATTCAATTTCATCTCTTAATTTATTATGTTTTCAAACTTCAATTTTTTGGAATAAGTAAGACACAAAATTATCTATTAGTTTTACATTATCAGTGTTTGAATATTCTGTTCCATCAGATTTTTTTAATGTTCCAGAGATATAAAACTGAAACTTTGATGTACAGAATCCATCTCCAAAATCTATATTAAATTCAGTTTTTTTATTAGGTTCATTCAAATGAAGTTTACTTAATGGATAAAAGTTTTTATATTCAAGTCTTTCAATTTCATAAGTATTAGCCATTTATTAACGGAAAAATTTGAAAAATATTCTAAAATCAAATCGTTTTTTAAAACCAGTAAAATTTTATAAAAAATCTAGTTACCATGAATCTCAAGAATCAACTACATCAAAATCCATTTTATCTTTATAGTTTTTAATATTTGCTAACTGTTTTAGTATAAATTCAGTACTTATATTTTGATGTTCCAACACCAATTCCCAATTTATAATATCTTTGTGATTCTTAATGAATTATTCATCGAGATCCTGATATTACATCAATGTATTCTTTTAATTGATAATTTATAAACTCTCCAATAAAATCTATAGATAATTTTAGATATTGTGCAACTATTTTCCAATTTACTTTACTTGAAACATTCTTAACACATCAAAATTTAGTTCATATTTTTCGGAGATATCATCCCAATCTTCTTATGATAAAATAGTTAATTGATTTTGGTTTCTTATGATAAACAAATCGAATGAACTAAAGTTTTCCATTTATTAGGGGGGAAATTTTATGAACTGACTTTTATTCGAATTACATATACAACATTTTGCTTTAATTCTCTTCTCATTAATAATTTCCATGTCTTCAGAATTGGTTTTTCGTCTACATTTGAGACAGTATATCAACTCCATTTATAAATTGAAAAATTACTCAGAATCCTCAGTTGATTCTGTAGGTATTTTCTTATTAATAATTTTGGTATTTATGTCTTTTAGCTCTTTATTAATTCCGCCAAAAAGAAGTTTTAACTCAGCTTCAAGTCTTCTTTCTAAATCCTTTTATAAATAAATAAATAAAAAGGCCTTTATTCATGAGCGTTTCTCAGTACATGACTGCTTTACAGAATAACTCAAGTCAAAAAATAAAAAATACAATACTCTAAAACTAACACAAAACAAAATTACATTTCATGGATACAAATTTGACAAGAAGAAGGTTTTTACAAGCCTTTTGAAAGCTGTGGGTGCTAAAAGTTGTAGGTCACTGGGGAGGTCATTGAAAGTTTTTGGTCCAAAATAGGAAAAACTTTTCCTACCGGCCTCCAACCTGACTTTTGGAAAATGCAAGCGGTTGTCCTGTCGAGTACTTCGCAGAGCGACCTGCCTCCGTGTAACAAGCCTTTCAAGTAGGTAGTGCGGCTCCTGCTGAGCCAATTCCTGGTGGACAAGTTTGCAAGTTTGCATTTTGCAAACAATAGCTGGCGGCAAAATACCAGCAGCATCGCGAAAGGCGGACACGTGGTCACGTCTACGAAGATTGTAGATGAAACGCACGGCAGTGTTTTGTAGCTTCGGGATTCGGTGCATTTCTTCTTTAGCAATGCTATTTCCAAAAGCAGGAAGACAGTAGTACAGCACTGAACAAATTAATGACTTAACAAGTTGTAGTTTCGCACCATCTGGTAGGACGGATCTGTACCTGTACAGACCTCGCAGCCTTCCCAAAGCCAGTTGAGAGACATAGGTGATATGGTCAGAGAAAGTGAGCTCGCTATCAAGTACAACGCCCAAACTCTTGACAGAATTTGTCAGCTTCAGAAATTGTCCTTCAAGTTGTATTTGCACATCTGCATCAATGATGTTTTGAATAATGTTGCAATATGGAGTACTGTGCACTTCTCAGAGTTCAACTTGAGACCATGTCTCAGTGACCATTTACCTATATTCGCAAGATCAGAGTTAATTTTCTCTAGAGCTTGCCCAATCAAATTAGGCTCGTAGGAAAAATGCAGTTGGCAATCGTCAGCGTAAGCATGAACATTGCAGTAACGCACGCAACTGGCAAAATCAGCAGTGTATAAGGTGTAAAGGATGGGACCCAGACAACTCCCCTGCGGTACCCCTCTTGGCTTTGCAAGGGGAGATGAAAAATCTGTGCCCAACCTAGTCACCTGACACCTTTTACTTTCTCCCCCTATACCATAGTATATGGAGAAAGTATTGTTTTCGTCAAAATTTTCGAATTTGAGTTGTTGGTGGATTTATCCATTTTGGTTCCCCCTGAGTCCAAAAAAGTGGTTTTCGGAGTGATGTCTGTCTGTGTGTGTGTGTGTGTGTCAGGATGTAAACAGAGCTAGAGAATGCCCTAATTGTCAGATTTTAATGAAATTTGGTACATAGGTCCAAACCCACGATAATTCCAGGCGTTTTTTTCATTTTTTTGAATTTTTGATTTTTAAGGGTATTTTACCCACAAAAACCCTCAAAAATCGTCAAAAATCAAAATTTCTCAAAAACGGCTCTAACGATTTTGATTAAAATTTTGTGGTTTATTAAGCTTAAAATGGCGAATAAAATGACACCACCCGCATCTCCGAGAAAACTCGCGTTCAAAAGTTATAGAGTAAAAAGTGTTTCAAAAATCAATTTTTTGGATTTTCAAAATAGCTGTTGTCTTGAAATAAATTTTACTTATCACCATTAAATCAAGCTCAAAAAACTAAATAATCTAGTATTTTAAATTATTGCTTTACGTCAAGTGGTTGCGGAGAAAATTCCATTTTTCGTTTAGCGGTAAACGCAGTACGTTGTTAAAAGTCACAGACGCGCGTAGGGTCAAACGAGCGCTGCTCAGCCGGTAGCTATCCGACTGAGTCATCAAGACATTAATGTTTGAAGCTTTTAACATCTTTTTTATATTGTTGGGAGAAAGTATGTGTCAGTTAACTGATACCGTTTATTTTCTAAATAGGATCTGATCCACGTGACTGCACTTTCCTGAAAACCAAAATATTTCAGCTTTGCGAGTAACAAACTGTGGCTTATGGAATCGAAGGCCTGCGAATAATCGAGCATGATAAGAGAGCTACACCTGCCTCCGTCCCTAGCCCCAAACAAGTCAGCAAACATATTCACCAATGCTGTGCATGTGCTATAATTTTTCTAAATCCAGACTGTAAACTCGGGAGTAGGCTTTCTTTTTGTATGAATTCAACTATCTGTCGTATGGTTAATTTTTCAAGAACTTTAGACATTGCCGGAAGTACAGAAATAGGTCTTAATTCATTAACAGTTGAGGGATTTGTAGTTTTTGGCATTGGGTAAACTATACTTTCTTTCCATGCAATCGGAAACATGCCAGTCAGTAAAGATTCATTCATCAGAGAGGTTATGGCACCAATGGCAAAGGGGCTAACAGCCTTTATCATCAAAATAATCAATTCGTCAATACCAACCGCTCTAGAAGTTATCTCGTTTATAGCCGCCTTTACTTCTCTCTCAGAAACCTTTCTAAAAACAAAGTTTTTAGACTGTTTTTAGACTTTTGACTGTTTACAGAATCTTTCCCTACTTTTATTATTGAATTTAAAACTTCTTCTAATTCTTTTTTTTATCACAACATCATATTTATCAATACTAGGTCTCACTCTAACAATTCTTCTTCCATTTAGACTGACATAATTTTTAGATACTGATATTGAATTTACTAAAGTCTCTGTTTTTTTAACATGGTCTTTAAATTTTGATAATCCTTTAGTAAAATTATTCTTAAATTCCAATAATTGTGAATCAGTAGTTCGTTTTTGCCTTCCAAACAAATCAAAAATATTTTGTGAACCCATATTTATTAAGAATTAATTTCATAATAATAGTATCAAATCTGTCTCCGTTATTTAATTCATTTAATACAAATACACATAAATGACCACAAATTGGTGGATCATCATAATTTTGAATTTGATTATCATTATAAAATAAGTTAGTTTTACCTAAATATTTAACTAATTCTGTTGGTGGTTTATCAACAATATTTCCATCTGAATCGAAATAATATTTAATTTTATTTTTTTTATAATAACAAACCCAATGAGTCCCATTTCCATCAAATGAATCTAAATTAATTATTCCACATTCAAATTTATTTAGTTTATTTGGTAAAATATCTCTCATAAAAACACCTCTAAAGTATTTGATATTTTTACATAAATTTTCTAGTTACCCTAGAGTTAATGGCTGAAATTTTTTTTAAAGTTCTTTTTAACATACTTTAATGTTTTTTCATCTAATCCTGACCCCTTAACATTTGCTAATTCTTCTTTTAACCATTTTATTATATTTTCTAATTTAGGAATATATTGACCTTTTACTATTGGAGCACTTTTTCTTACATACGGAGTTACTTTATTCAAACCAGGAATATAATCAGCAAAATTTAATATTTCGTTTAATAATCCACCGTCTTTTATCTGTTTTAACTGATTATATGGAATTCAATTCTTATTCCTTTATTTAATTTTTTATGTTTTTCTAATTTATTGAATTGTCTTTTAGATACTAATAGAACGTCATTTCCATCTTTGAACTGATCAATTTTAAATTGAATTATAACTGACCTTTTATTTCTAAAAGCAGACTTTAGTTTTGCTTTCTGGCTATCTGTTAAATTTACATTTACCTTTTCCATTTACATAGGTTAAAATTTTAATCCAACTTCTAAACCCATTCCTAATTTTCTTTTTAACCACATAGCTTCTGATGTTGGTAATGCAACTAATCTTTCACCAATACCATGATCACTTGACATAGCTATATCCCATGCTTTTTCTTGTAAAATTTTGTCAGCAATTTCATTTTTTGATGCTGTATCTTTATGATCTCTATAAAAATTTTCGTGTTCTTTAGCTGCTTTATCTAAATCGTTTATTCCAGGATCACCTCTTTTTAGTCTTTTTTGTAGCTTAGTTCCAGGTCCAAGATATTCATAGCCAGGGGCATGTAACTCAAAAGGTAAATTGTTAATAATATCGTTCAAAATTCCAGAACCGTCTTTTAATAATGGAGAAGTAATATTTGCTAATATTCTCTTTAAATACTTAATTTCTCAGGCTTTTCAATTAACTCATCTAATTTATTTATATAAAATCTTTAATTGCTTTCTTCTCACTTAAAAAATTGTTATTACCAGCTTTTTCTTGTGCATATATATAATTTATAATCCCATCAAATTTATTTAAATCATCTATAAATCTATATTCAATTAGACTCTCAGTATATTTTCTAATACCAGAACCTTCTATCTGTCCTTTTGAATCCCCAATATATTTAATCAAATACATATATTTATTACCTTTACTAGATTTTGGTTTTCTAGTACTTGGATCATCATTTTTATAAATAGAATTAGTTTCCCATAAAATCTTTGAATACTTATTAAGATCATCTTGATCATATAAAATTTCGTCTGGTTTATCTTTATATGTTAATAATCTCCATAAACCATAGGTACCATTATATTTTTTACCATCGATTATCAAATCATCATTATCAATAACTGCTATTTTATCACCAATCATAAATGATGTTTTATGTTTATCCCAATACAAACCAAACCTGTTATCCTTGGTTGTTGGTAAATATTTTTGTGCAATTGGACCAATGATTCTATTTAGTGTTTGAGGTGAAACAACATTTGGATCAATAAAAGTTGATTCTTCTTGAATACCTCTTCTAAATGGTGTACTTGATGGTAATGCATCTTGAATTGGTACTCTAAATGATGTTTCTTCTTCAGATGTAGGAATTGATGGTAAATTATCTTGAATTAGTTGTATAAATGTGTCTTCTTCAGATTTAGGAATTGATATATTTGCAAATTTATTAAAAACAGGTACTAACTCCATTACATTTTTATTTTCATTTAATACATCACTAATCTTGTCCTCAACTTTACTAATAGCTGATGTTATGGGTTCAAATGCTTTTTGTTTAATTTTCTCATAATTTTCTTCAATTTTAATTGGTTGTTTGAATTCTTTAATTATTTTTTTTTTCAATTTCATCTAGCTTTTTAGTTTGCTCAACAGATATGTTATCCATTTATTACAAAGAAAAATATCATTTTGTCTCACTAATTTTAAATAAAAATATAAATGCTAATGTCAAAAAATATATTAATAAAAAAAATACTTTATCAATAATATGATCAAGCATGCACCACATTTATATTGGAGAAATTTTTCATGTATTTTCCTTCGCTAGGTTGTAATAATAGATTAATAGTTAAAAAACTGTAATTTTCTTTCCAACAATCATTACAAATGCCTTTAAATTGATCAAAAGACATGCCTGATCCTACAAAATTATTATAAAATTTTTCATATAATGATCATTTTGCTTAAAAATACACAACATATTTAAATTATTTCTAATTAATTGGATATCAACCTTTGAATAACATTGCGATAAATAAATGCAGGATATATTTTTATGTCTACCCATTTCAAAATATTCCTTAATTTTATCTTGATTTTCTAAAATACAATCATCAAAAACGATTAAAGAATTTGGTTTACATTCGCTTAATGGTACAATATCTTCACAAGAACTAAAGAAATGCGATATCGGTTTATTAATTTCTGACTCAACATTTTTAAATCTTATAATTAATTTCTTATAAGCTGGTTGTTCTAATGATTTACTGAAAATATATAAATTTGAATATGGTATTAATCTTTTATAAATTTAATTTAATAATAATGTGGTTTTTCCTGATCCACTTGATCCGATAATTAATAATCTAATGGGTTGATCATCCTTGTTTTTTTCATAGAATGCTTCCAATTTTATATTATCCTTTTTCTTTAAAAATTTCTCCATTTAATTTCACACTTAAGATGAAATTATTTAAAATGACTGGATACACTTCTAAATTATAACTAACACTAGAACATCCAATTCATTTGCATGTTAATTATAGTATTGGTCTCTGTGGATTTTATTCAGATAATTTCATACGTAATGAACCAAATGATTATAAAAATGTATTTGGTTTAAGTGTTAAAGATGGAGATAAAACAATTGAGCAATATTTTGATATAAAGAAAGGATATTATTCATTAGAAGATATATAAAACATACATTGTCAGATGGTTTAGCAGATTTTAAGACGAAATATAATCAATTTAATGAAAATGAGTTTACATAAAAAAATGATGGTCCTTTTATTATAATAAAATCACCTGTTAAAATTATGGTAACAGCTGTTATAACTGATCTCTTAGGTTTAAAAATGAAACAATTGAAAAATACTTTAATAAAAGGAATTAAATTACCAAAACTAAGACCTTTTGATGTTATTGAAATTCATTGTAATTTAGTTGAACCTAGTTTTGAAAATCACAAAGATCATTTACATTTACATAAGGAATCTGAAATTCTATATTCATTCTTTCCAAATGTTGAATATGGTTCAAAGATTAGTGAAAAACCAAATGAAATTGATTATGTTCCTTTAAAACATAATAATAAAATTCAAAATATTGCTATATTTATTAAAGATTGTAATGGAAATTTAATAAATAATAAAAATGTTAAGAGTATTGTGTATTTGAGACTGAAAAAATATTGATAAAATTTTTTAATAAATGAAGAGTGTAATTGATATTATAAATAACAAATTTATATTCAATAGTAAAAATGTATTTATTCTATTTGATGAACAAAACAGTCCTTGGTTTAAAGCAAAATATATGTGTGATATTTTAAAATATGAAAATTCTAAAAAGCAATTAGAGATCATGTTGATAATGATGATAAATTAAATTATAGTAAAATTATAAACGCCACAAATTGTGACACCCTTAAAATTGATGTACAAACATGTTTTATTAATGAATCTGGTTTATATTCTTTAATTTTAAAATCAAAGAAAGAAACAAAACCCTTTAAAAAATGGATTAAACCTAAAATAAATGAATTAAAATTGATAAATGAGCAACAAAATTTCACTTATGATAAATTATTGAATATTTTTTATTTTATTAAAGAAAAACATTACAAAATTCAATTAGGTGATTGGTTTAAAGATATTTGGTATCCATTATTTGAAGAAAAAAACATATTAATCACTAATGAAATATTAAAATTTATACCATTTGGAATAAATATTCCAGAGGACGGCATGCCGTCACCTGGAAATATTAAAGAAAACAAATGCCATTTCATAGAATCTCTTAAAAATTACCAAATAGAATACACTTCTTTTGTTACCCATTTTAAAATTATTTTCCTTCTTCTTTTTTAGATTTTAAAATTAATGAATATAATCCTGATTCATTGATAAAAATAGTATTTGGATGAAGTTTCTTAACCACGTCTTCAAGACGGGTATTGTTTTTTATGTTATTTAGCAATATTTTATCATCTCCATCAACATTTTTCCTGATAGTTTGGTCACAATCTGTGTATTCTAATATATCACATACATCTTTTGCTTTAATCCATGGATTATTTTCATCATCATAAATTATTAAAATATTTTTATTATCAAATATAGATTTATTATTTTTAATATCAACTTGGTTTTCCATTATTTATATAGAGTATTTTTTTCATTGGTGGTAAATATTTATAAATCATCATTAAATATTTAATATGTTCATATATCATTTTCTTTGAAACTTTCTTTAACATACTGTATGACTTTATACAAAAATGGTTGATTATTAAAATTGAATCTATTATGATAAACAAAATATCCATTGTATTTGAAAAGATAAAGTAAATATTTATTACTTACTTTACTTTTAAATAAAAATAATTTTTGATCATGTTCACAATTTAATATTTAACCTACCTGCTTATCTGAAACACCTTACGATATTCATGAAGGTAAGATCACATTTTGATACATACATAGATAGCGTAAGGCTAGTCTAAAATATATTTTTATCAGTTAGCCTTTATATTGAAGAACCTCTGTATTATTGGATAAAAGAGTATAACTTACCGTTATTTGACCTATGGTACACCTATGGTTGTGATTTTCAGCTTACACTTGATTGGTTAGTCTAAGTATTGGTGCAACATAGCCTATACAATTTTTACCAGTTGTGCCTGTATAGGCCTAGCTTTTTGTTGGATGAACAAATATTGTTTCTAGCCTATTTTATTTTCTGAAAAATAATTTAGCCTACTAACCCGATTAGCCTAACTAAAATAATGATTGTTAGTGTTAGGTTACAGGTTATCGCCTAGAATTTTTGTCAACCAACAATGCACTATATGCCACTTACTGTCCATAGCTTTCAATTTTTTTAGCTGTCAACTGAAAACCATACTGGGTTTTATCTGTTGTATGTGGTTTACTATAATGCTAATCATATTTTATATATTTTCAGGTGTGGTAGAATCCATCTTTGACGACTGCAAGTCTGCGACCGACGTGTTCCTAAAGCTATTTGATGAAGAAATTGTGAAAGAGGTAACATATCAAACAAATCTCTACGCAACACAGCAAGGTAAAAATTTAAACCTAAAAGAAAATGAATTATTTGTGTTTTTAGGCATAAACTTTGTGATGGGATACCATGTTCTCCCTTCAATAAGTGACTATTGGTCAAGATCAGAAGACTTTCGAGTCCCTATTGTGGCAGATGCCATGACTGGAGACAGATTTATGGCAATTCTATCAAATCTTCAAGTCAATGACAACCATTTGATTGATCCAACTAAGCCAGATAAACTGCACAAGCTCCGCCCACTTATAGACAAGTTAAATAAAAGATTTAAGGATGTGTATCGAGGCACAAGAGAGGTTAGTGTGGATGAGTCAATGATACGATTCAAAGGAAGAAGTAGTTTGAAGCAATACAACCCTATGAAACCAATAAAGCGCGGTTATAAGCTTTGGTGTGTGGCAGACCAGACAGCTTTCATTTTGAAATTTAAAGTGTATGAGGGAAAGGATGATAAGGTTGAAGAAGAGGTCAAAGACTTTGGATTGGGGGAAAGGGTTGTTTTGTCTTTGACAAAGGACTTTTGGGGAACAGGTAGAATTGTTGTTTTTGACAACTATTTTGCAAGCGTAAAGCTTTTAGAACGATTGAAAGCTGAAAATATTCTGGCTTGCGCTACCATTAGACCTGACAGAATGGCAGTTCCAACTAATTTTGTCCCAGATGAAAAAATGAAGAGAGGAGAAAGTGACTTTAGGTTCTCGAACCTTGACATAGGATGCTTCAAATGGATGGACAATAAATCAGTTGTATTCATTTCCAACTATCATGGCTCAGAAGAGACTACTATAAAACGGAAACAGCCCGATGGAACAACGAACACATATTCTTGCCCTCAAGTTGTGAAGGATTACAATACATTTATGGGTGGCGTAGATAAGGCTGATCACCTCAAGTCCCTGTATCTAGTGGACAGAAAATCGAAGAAATGTTGGCACAGACTTTTCTGGGGGGTTTTAGACATAACTTTTGTCAATGCTTACTCTAACTGTTCGATAGGGTAACTGTTATTGAATTTCGCAGAAACGTTTCCCAGGGACTGATATCGTTTAAAAGCAGTGGTGTAAAGAAGAGGTCGTTGAGTTCCCCAGGCCAATCTGACAAAAAAAGGAGGAGCAGGAGTTTTCTGTCCCCAAAGATGTCAGGGAGACAAATAGAGGAATCCACTGGCCCACATTCGTTGAAAACCGCGGGAGGTGTGAAGTCTGTAGTAAGAAGAAGGTTCAGTCCCGGCCTCACTCAAAGTGTTCGCACTGTAAAGTTTTTCTTTGTGCCAACGAAAAAAACTGCTTTGTAGAATACCATGGAGTTTCAGTATAAGAAAGAGATTTATTATAAGTTTGTTTACATGATAGAAATATTTTGATTTTTAAATATTACAAATTTTTTGTATGAAAGAGTTGTTGTCTTTTGTTCCTGTAACAATAATATCTTTGAAAAACATTAATAGTACTTAAAAATTGACATATTTATGCACAATATATTTTTTTCTGTCCTTTGCTTCATTTATAAGATTGGTGTCTCAGGCCTAATTGTAATGGCACTGGGAAAACCTGACGGTACTTTATTGTACCAAGGGAAAAAACGAGGAATAGACCACCAAGGCCTGACGGTACTTTTGAGTACCAATTTAAAAAAAAACCTTAAAATATTAAAATAAAAATTTGAAAAAAATATTTTTATTTCATTAGATTTATTTTATAACAAAATCAAGAAAAAAATATATTTTTTCAATTTTTTCTTAACTCAGGGGTGAAAGGGTTAATATTATATTTCTTCAAAACTTCATTAAATTCTTTGTTTATAAATTCTAATCCTTTATCTGTATGTAAAAGATTAGGTGGTTTATGACCAATTTTAATAGCATCCTTTAATATTTCTTCAAAAGCTTTGGAAACATTTTTACCATCTTTTTTCTTAAATGGTTTTCACCAAACAAATTTTGAAAAAGTATCAATCACATTTAACATATATTTATAACCATTATCTTCATAGTTTTTCATAACAATTAAATCTGCTGCCCATAAATCATCAATTCCCAATGTTATTATTTTTCTTTTTGGAAATTTCTTTCTGATTGGAGCATGAATCTCATTAGCTTCAACTATTTGTTCTTTTTTATTTAACTCTCTTTTAACTATCGGTTTAACTTCTTTTTTTATGATCTTACTTTTATTTGTTTTACAAATTGAACATTTAGTAGCAATTCTAAATAATCCATTTTTCATTTCTACAATTTCTGGATTAATGTTTTTAGTTCTCTTCTTACATTTGTGACAATGAATTGGTTTATTCATTTACATATGAAAAATTATAAATAAATGGATATGTGTTATAAATGTCGTAATCAAACTGATTTGACAATTAATTATTGGAAATTGTGTAGGATGTAATATATGCAAACAAATTATTTTTGAGAGAAAAATCAAGAAAAAAAATAATAAGAATAAACATCTAAAAAACATTTTAAGAAAATTTAACCATTTTCAACCTTATCGCACACAACAAATACTTAATGAAATTTATACTTTATGCCTATTAGATAATACATTTGAAATAACACCTCAGAATGTTAAATTGTTTTTAAATTGTTAAACAAAGGAATTACACAAATTGGATAAATTTGATTATTACAGATATTAAAACATTCTATGATAAAGAAACTGTTTTAGTTAAACTTAAATAAAATTTTACTAAAAAACTTTGTAGAGAATTTATGTAAATTGACCCATATTTTTACAAAAAATGTATTTTATACAAATTGGAAAATTGCTCTAAAAATAGCCAAAAGTGAAATTTAAACTGAAAAATTGAATTATTTGATGGATAATATTTGTAATATACTATTGGTACTTTTTTGGCCTAGGATCGGCATGTACTTATCTACTTATATATACTCGTATATAAATATACAGGGTGGGAAAAAAAGTCTGGAAACGGTCTAATATCTTTAAAAGTATTTAAGTAATAAAACTAAAACTTTGCAAACTTATTTTGAGTGACAAAGTCAAATAACTTTTAGTCCTTAGACCTCCAAGGGGGGACGGTCCATAAGCTCCATAAGCTCGGTCCATGACCGAGTCGAAAATGAAAGGCAATCAAACTTTTCATTAAAATCATATTACTGAAAAAATGCAATAACTCCCGATACACTCAACCTTTTGAGGTCGGGTTTGTGTCAAATTGCTTAAAATGCAAAGCGCTTTAAAATGATGTATCATATGTATCATTCAATTATTTCTTTGAACAAGAAGTGCGGACAATCAGTTTATTTGAAATAAACGGTATAAGATAACCGACACATACTTTCTCCCAACAATATAAAAAAAATGTGTTAAACGCTTTAAACATAAAGTCTTGATGACTCAGTCGGATAGCTAATACAAATTTAGCTCGGACAAATTCACCGAGTGAGGGAAAGGAAGTTTATAAAGAGAGGGATAGCGTGAGTGATCCAGCTGGTAGCTATCCGACTGAACCATCAAGGCATTAATGTTTAAAGGCTTTTAACACCTTTTTATATTCTTTTTAGAATGTATGCGTCAGATATGTGATACCGTTTATTAAAAATGACAGACGATCAAACAATTCATTTCATCATATTGCTAGATATTAAAATATTATTACCATATTACTAGATTAAATAAATATTCCCACATTGATATTGTAGGTCTCTCCTGCCTCTCGGACGGTATAGGCCTACGCTACACGAATATTAGTTTTTAGTGCCGGTTTTATAATGATTAACCATATAATCTATGGAGATAAAATTAGTTATAACAAAAAATAAATTAATTTCCAGGATACCAGTAGAGGCAACGGCGCAACTGCCTTTCCACCAAGTGTCCAATGTTATGCAGAAAGCCCGGAGTGCTGCTTTAGGCCCTATTCCCCAAACATTGGCTGAGTATGGGATGGCTCTGGAAGCGAATCCCCGATTCTCCAGGACCATCAGTGACGGGGAATTCTACAGAGCCACATTGATTGATGAAGCAGGGGACATTGCAATTGTGTTCGTGTCACCGACGATCAGTGAGCATCTGCATGAGGCAACTCATGCACATATAGATGCAACTTTTAAAGTTGTCCCAAATGTGCCTCCCGCACATCAATTGCTAACAATATCCGTCATTCTCTTTGACCATGTAAGTAAATAAGAAGTAATTTCTCTTTAGTTGTGTAAGAAGGGGGTTTAACTTGTTTCATAACAACACTGTTGTCATTATTCAGTACATTCTTTATGGGTTACATTCATATTAAATTAAAAACCACTCTCATAAACAACCAAAAACATTGCAGTTAAATAACAATTTGTAATGAGAAGAGAAATTTAGTACAGGAAGGTAAATAAGTCAAATGATTGTAAAAATTAACATTAAAAGGAACATAAAACGTAACTAATTTTTACATTGTAATAACGAACAAGTATAAATTCTTTTTTTATAATCATATTTAAAAACATTATAAACATTATAACATTAATGTTATAAAAACATTTGTTCTAAAATCTAACTTTTTATTTCAATACAGTAAGGTCTTCATTTGGTTTTAACAGGGTTGGTAAATTGTCGGTTACATCCCTTTTCCTTTCCACTTACTTAACAAATTTTCTACAATTTATGTGTTATTTAAAAATGTATGATGTAGCGCGTGCGATTACATAAAAAGGGAATTTTGTTTCGGGCTTTGCCCTCTTTGGCCTTTGATTTACGTATAAAGGGCGGTTGGAGTATTATATTAATTATCTTGAGTAATTGTGCTCGCGCAGAATACCAAGTATTTGTTGCTGGCATAACTTACGTTAGATTGGTAACGGTAATAAAGAACTATAGGATATTAGTATTAAACTATAGGATAAAACTATAGGATAGTATAATTATTAATATTATCGAGTTTATGTGCTATATAATTTAGTAATTTACTGGTGTTCATTGATTTCAGGCATTTCCAGTACTGTCGGCCTTAATGGAACGAAAAACCGAAAGGTTATACAACCTGATTTTTACCTATTTGAAACAGCAATTTCCACAGTGGGAGCCGCAATGCTTTACAACAGATTTTGAAACTGCATTACAAAATGCAATTCGTGCCACCTGGCCAGCTGTACCTGTTGTTGGATGTTGGTTCCATTCAGCAAACGTATGTAAATAGTGTAATTAATTACCACGTTTCTTAACTCGTAAATTGAACATTAATAATATTCATGTTATCATGTTCTTCCACCTATTATTGCAATCCCATTTATGTGAATTTTTACGCTTTCTGTTAGATTAACCAAAACGCTACGTAAAACCCACATTAAGGCGTAAGCCCGGGACAATGCCGATCTTTTTTATTTTGGGGCTATACTGGATTACAAAAACACCGGGGTAGTATGTCGTTTGATTTATTTATATAGTTTTGGCGTATGTCTTGACTTGCAAAATCATTGATGTAGGTAGGGCCTATAGGTTAAAAAGGTTGTATTTATTAACCTTTTGCTAAGGTGTTGCGTGCTCAGTATTAACCACTAAACCACTTTCCACATGTTGATTGCCATTCTACCCACTTTCCAGACGTTTCTATGGAAACCATTGTTATCTTTAAAAATAAGCCAAATATAATCTACAAGTAGCTATTTTTATTGGTGATGTATGAGCTTATAATGACCGATCGAACTTAAAGAAAATATAGTACAGTAAATAACGAGGATGAAATGTGCTTACCATGGTAACAAGGAATGGTGTCGATAGAATGACGACAACGGCACATACAACACTGGATCGGCCGGATTCCACTTATTATTTAATTGAACATTGTTGGATATTCAAAAGTAGACGTTCCAAAAATAGATATTAAAAAAACGATATACCAAAAGTTACATCTTTGTTAACTATTGTTATGTACATATTAATTTAATGAAAACAATGCAAACACCCACACTCTCTTCTCTCCTGTCTTACAAACTACAATTATTTATTTATAACAATATGCTATCTGAATAACTAATCTTGGTACAATAAACAAGCAATTTTATTCACTTTAGGTGACAAACAAATAAATTCTGATTCGAAAAATTAAGGGACTAACAAACAATGGTTTAGACAATTACTTGGGGAATATTTAGATTAATTGATTGATAAATAGTCTTTAATGTCTTTATGCTCCGGCCTAGCTACAGTGGTAGAAATGATGACTCTGAATCTCAGGGGGTGTTGGATCGTGGGGGCATTCTCTTGTAAAATTTCCAATTATTGAATGTAAAATAATAATTCTTGATGCTAATTTAGATTTGTAGTTATGTAGAAATTGAGATTTGGTTAGTCTTTGAGGAGATTAAAATGGATAAGATATGGTCATTCAGTCTAGGTTCAGTTATAGGCTATCACTATTTAAATGTAAATTGTAATTTAATCTTCTTGAAAAAGGTTGAAAAAGTTTGTTGATTGATAAATTTAGTCTCTTGAGAAAGTTCTAATTGATTTCTTTGGCTTCTAAAGGCACTGGATAAACTTAGTCTTTAGTATGGATGGAGATTACCAATATTTGGTTCTTCACCAATAACCACTTCTTCTTTGGCCAAATGATAAAGGGAATGCTGTTAGTGGTATTGGCTCTTCTTCCTATTATAAAATTTGGGATTAAATCGACCCAAATACTATTTTATGTGATTACTTTACACTTGGGATTGAGACCCTGTTTAAAAATGAAGTTAACACAATGATGCCATAATTGCAAGAGAGAGAAATTGGAGTTGATGCTCAGCAACAATGTAGAGATCATGTGTTTATTCTTCAGGTCTTGATTCTTGCTTTGGAATCACTTGACACTTCACTGAATTTAATTCACTATTTTGAATCAC
Organism: Neoaliturus tenellus; assembly: GCA_030545055.2. NCBI lineage: Eukaryota > Metazoa > Arthropoda > Insecta > Hemiptera > Cicadellidae > Neoaliturus > Neoaliturus tenellus. Next base: position 131,702,871 of record CM061531.1, on the reverse strand, counting down.
ACTATATAAAATTAGAATGACCATGTTTATTTAGACTGATAAATTTGGTATGTGTTTGAAGTAGTTTTGTTTACATTATAAATATATTATATTAGGCTATGTTTAAATGGATATTTACTGAGACTAGGCTATTATTATTTTTAGATGAGTGATGAATAGATTAATATGAATATCTAACATAATTATTAAATTAGGCCTAATTAATATCTATGACAGGTAAGTTAAATACAATATGTAGGCTACCTGGGATTTTATAATAAATATTTACATGTGGATCCGGGTTGGATTGTTTATTTATTGGTTTATTTACCAACATAATTTGTGAACTGTTGCAACAATTATGTATTTCAGAGCATGAATAAGAAGGCCAGAAATTTGGGGTTGACCAACTTGATAAGAACGAAAAATCAAGTGGGCAGTATATACAAGATGTGCCAAGCGCTGCCCCTGCTTCCGGCAAACATGATCCAGGAGGGATACGACTCAATCGTGGCAAAAGCCAATGAAACAGGCGTGTTAATAAACACGGCAACCTTCCTAAATTACGTCCACAGAGTGTGGGTGACTGGTTAGCATATTTTCTCCACACTGAAAAATTGCATTTACAAGCTCAATATTAGACTACTATGCTATTACTAAAGTAAAATGTGTGATTTAAAACAAATTTAAATTTTAAAATGTTGGCTACCTTATTTAACGTTTTGAAAATTTTTTTTACGTGATTGATATTGATACATACATAACATATTAAACAAGAATATCAAACACCCAAGGTAAAGTTCTACACAGACTTCCCAATTTTACTATTTTTTTACCTTGTTTAATGGTAATAAGAAAAAATATATATATATATATATATATATATATATATATATATATATTTCAAGCCAACAGTTATTTTGAAAATCCAATAAATTAATTTTTATCCAAAAAAATATCTAAAAAATTAATATTTCATGAAACTGTTCTTCATGATTTGCTAGGATTTCTTATTGCAACAGCTTTATAGTGATTCTGTCAATTACGCCTACCCTTCTTCCTTAAAATTATCAACGTCTTGATCAACGTGGCCACCTTTCTAAATTACGTTTACAGAGTCTGGATAACAGGTTAGTGTACACGGATACATTGCAATGAGAGGTAACATTTAATTATGTTTGATTTTCTTTTTGATTTTGTAGTAAGTACATAAAAAAACTTAATGCTACAAAATTTTTAAATAATTAATTCACACAATATTAACATTTCTATGTTAATTCATTGATTTATTTTTTTATAGGAGTAGGTTCGCAGTCAATGTCTGTCTTCCGCCAACGCCGAAGGACAAACAATGACATGGAGGCGTATCACCGAAACCTACTCCGGATGATGCACCACGCTCATCCTAATATTTGGAATTTTACCGGTAATTTTAGATTTTAATTGTAGTTGTATATTGTCTAAGCCAGTTGATTAGGAAGTATAGAAAAAAAATAGAAGTAAATATTTACATCAGATTAACATTATTGGATACGTCTTTTTTATGAGGCAGAGCCTTTTTGACTAAAGTAGTTTTATGACAGCTAAAATCGTTATTGTTGTACCACTTAGACCCTAACAGTAATATAAATTTTCATATTATTTACTAAAGCCCTTGACGCGTGAAAAGAGATTAAAAATTGGTATTTGAACACAACTTTGCTACTTTGACGTACTATTGGGCAAAGCCCTAAGGTCGCAAAGGCAATTAAAGTTGCTATGAACCTTTACACTACTCTATTTTATGACTGGAAAAAATTAGACCATTAAGTGAAGTCGTTGTCCCGTGAAAATAAGACAAAATAGGGCCCATGAGCGTTACAGACACAGTGTTAAGACAGAGAGACAAAGAGACAGAGGGAAAGAATTTAGATGACACAGATTTTGGAATATGTAATACATAAAAATACCCCCGTCGCAGCAGACCTGCGTACTAAGTGAATTTCCAAGGGAATTTCAGATGATTTTACTTTCCCCATGAAAAACCCATAGGATCGAGTATGTAGGTTTGATGCCATGGGGCGCTGTAAAAAATGTAGGTTAACCAATAAATGATGAAGCTAAACAAACAATTGTACCAAGATCTGCTATTTTTTAAATTTTCCCTGCAAACCCCGTGGCAGTGAGTATGAGGTTTGCTGCCATATGTTTTTTTTACGCTAGTATAAGATAAACCCTACCTAGGTAATGTACATACAAAGTTTGATATAGTTATGCCAATAAATAAGGAAGATACAGGATTTTGTTGATTTCCCACAAAAATAACAAATTACCAGAAAAACAGGAAGAACAGATGTTTCGGTTATGAAATGTTTAAACTTCTTGGATTTACACCAACTGATATCTTGATCGAATTTCGATCAGGAGGCGATCTCTAGTATATGTTATTACAACAACTGTCTAATGATTCAAACAACTACCCTTCTTCCATAACATTAACATTGATTTTTTGAAAGCCTGTGGGAGCCTATGTGAATCATAATGGGATTATACTCATCTACAGGATACTAGGTAAATTTGAACGGTATGTGCGGATTTCTCCTACACACAAGGTGAGAAAAAAGAAGGAAAAGAAATATGCTTGCATATTAATATATACATAATAAACTTAGGGAAGTCCTATATATTTAGGGTTGGATTTGACGGAGATAATAGTAGTTATGCTTAATTGTTTTTAAAAACTCGGCTGCGCCTCGTTTTTAAAACACGATTGCGCACCAAAAAGACCCACTTTTGCTCCGAGTGATGAACAACGTTTTTTATCATAATGCAAAATTAGACTTTTGATCGTTAAAAATATTAACTATAAAGTTGTATTTTCGAGGTTATTAAGTAAGTAATATGCAGTGTTTACATTTCTGTTATTTACAAACAATGCTCTTCTAACGTTTGAATTTCAAAATTCTGCTAACAACATTAATAAATTAATAATAATATACCTAGCAAACAGCTTACTTTTCAGTCCTAGGACCTAAAAAATTCTCCAGATGATTTTTCAGTCCTAGGACAATAAAGAATCGGTTATGGTACTATTGAGAGAACAAAAAACAGGCTGATTTCGTGCATAATGATAAAAAATATTTTTTATAAATTGTTAAAACTAACCCCGTATATATATATCGTATGGCTATCATAGCCAGCTACCAACTTAAATAATAATAATAAAATAAATAAAAAATGTTCTGCAGTGCAAAGCACCTGCGTTAGTACATTTAAAAGTGGCCCGGGAACGGGCCGTTAGGATTTGGTCTAGCAGCTGGCATAGCTGAGAGATCACTTGCGTAATAGTTCAGCTGCCAAAAATTGATGTTCGTTTAGCAATACCCGGGGAGTACGTGCAGCTTTAATGGAATGCTGCGGACGCGAACAACATCACCCCCACTAACCCCGTTAAGAAACATAACGAGCATTTTTTTAAAATTCTATTTGTTGTTAAACAAAAGTCGGTAGTTAAATTTCTATTTCCCGTTTTAAAATCCGACGAATCTAAACTATGTTTAAAGAATAACACTCTCCTTTTCTATAGATTTTTATATAACTGGTTTACTTGTTGCTCGAAATCGAGCAATTTATTTTGATACAATACAACAGTTACATTAAGTTCCAAATAAATTACATACACCCAATCCAATATTGTGAAAATTAGGAATCACAAAAACTACACGTATGCTCAACTCAATCCCAATGTTATTCTAATGTGTAATTTTCATATTTAATTTGTGGATAGTGCCCTTATTAAGTCCGATTTTCTTTGTACTAAAGATTACTTAGGTAATTACTTAAGTACTTTAGGTTACTTAAGTAATTTTTGGCGGACACCACTACAGACTAAGCCCTATCCAACGACACCAAAAACTTGAAAATCTGTTAAGAATTGTAGGAGTTCTCTTCACAAAAACAGCCTTAGCATATTAAATAAGTACAGATTTTAAGCAACTCTGTTATAAACTTTTATGGGAAACAAAGGTAACATTATTTCATTGCTATAGCCCTAACCTTAATATTTTTTTATTTACTGTTTTCGTTTTCACTCTAAATAATACAGTATAAAAATTTTGGGTTTTCTAACATATAATATTTTATTTTATACTTAAACATATACATTGTAACAAAGGAAATAATTTTAATACCTGTATTCATTTTTTTCGTGGACTACAGTTAATGTTTACGCTTAAAAAAGCTTATTAGAAGTTCGTAACGCGTACAATTTGGAAGCCTGCAAAAAGCACTCAGTTTCCCCTTCACTCCCCTCCTTCCCCCTCCATCTCCCCTCTAGAAATCAGAGGCGGGGCTATGACGCGCCCGGCTCCCCCCCCTTCACCCCTCCAGAAATCAGAGGCGGGGCTATGACGCACCCAGAACCTTGTAGCCCCGTAACTAAGCGATTCTCCCGCCGACGCAAGTTTGGGTTTCCGATACGCCATCTTCCCACCACGTCTGAACTGGATTATTGGAAGGTACATGTTTAGGTATACGATCTTACTTTTGTTTTGATGGAACAAACCCAAGACAAATCTATTACTTTTGATTACACTTGGACAGTAAATCAAAGTTCCAGAGGATCAAATTAAATAACTTCAGCATGAAATCACTTTCTTTCCACTTTAGAGAAAAAGTACGAAAGTTGCGGTGAAAGTTCCCTTACTCTGAAACTATTTTCAGACGCATGCAGCGGTCAAAATAAGAACACAAACGTCATGATGTTTTTGATGAACTTTGTTAAAAACTCTAGGGATTTTAAACACGTTGAGCATATTTTTCCCATAAGAGGACACAGTTTCATGCCTCCAGACCGTGTATTTGGACGGTACGAGAAGATGATAAGAAAAATAGAGACCATCTGTGAGCCTGAAGAATATCATAAAATTTATTCTACTTCTGCCACTATGTGCCAGTATGTGTTGGAAACTGACTGGCAGGTTTCTGACTACACGAGTGCTTCAAAAAAGTTATTCTAAAGAAGCTCCCATTCAAAATGCGTGATCAACGTATATTCATGTATTCACCCAAAAGCTATGAGAAAGTTGCCTGTAAAAATACCTACACTGGTTCTGCAAACCACTTTAAGGTAAGTTTTTACCTCTTAATATCATATTGTTATTTTTATTCAATTTTATTAAAAATAACCTTCTTACTTAAGTAAATAGTTACCTACCTTCTTTCATACCTACTATCTTAACTAACTACTTAAATACCTGCTTACCTAAATACTTATCTACCTACTTACTTAACTACTTACCTACCTAATCACCAACTTCTTCACCTTACTAACCTACCTACTAATCTACTTGCCGATCCTGTACCTACTCTTTCAACCTACTTACAACAGTTTGTATATTTTAGGTGATTAAAAAGTCAGCTGAAAGAATCCAAAGCGCTTATTCGAATGTACAACACGTGCCAGAGAAAAACTGTATTAGCCTAAATAAAAAAGAAGATGTTGAGAAGTTGCTCAAGTATGTGACATTAAGTGACAGTGCACAGAACTTTATACAAAAGCACTGTCAAACAACGCCGAAGAGGACGTAAACAATAATGTCCGGGTGTATGATGAAGAAGAACCTTTCTTATAGGCCATATCAAAAATCAGTACTGTACCCCTTCTCATACTTTTGTAAAAATGAATAATAAAATTATAATGTAATGTGTGTACGGTATACAAACTGTTTGTGCTTTATTTTACATCCAAACCAAATTTTGCATAACAGTTTAAATTCAATAGTAAACTTTTTTTTACAAAAAAAAAAAAAAAAACCATTATCAATGAGAAATCGTTTATATTTGACAAGCCAAAGTCCTATTGAATGATTACATGTAATATTTCAGCAACCGGCTGAACAAATCCATGTACTTTGAATACCAGGGCGTATAGTACACGTTTATCTTCGCATTGTGGTATTTTACGGACAACTGTTACAGTGGCATCAATGTGTAGAGTGAAATCACTTTTTGTTTTGCCCTCTAACCTTTCTCATCACATTTAATACTTCTGGAGAGTACATCATAACTTTTAATGGGTGTGATACGCGTTGTAAATACCTATTTTCACGCGAAGCTTCTTCTTCACGCATTAGGAACGAATCAATCATAGGATTTTTGTGTAAGTCATCAACTGTCAGTGCTTCTGCTTTTCGGAAGATATTGTAAGACTTTACAAGTAGTGGGGAATGGGGGCTTTTGGCTCAGTTCAAGGTCACCTGAGGGATGACGTCATCGATGACGTCATCGAGGTCAATGACCTCATTGATGACGTCATCGATTGCATCATCGATGACGTCATCACCAATGACGTCACTTCCTTGACGTCACACCCATGACGTCACAAAAATGTCGTGCTGATGACGTCATCACCCCTTACGTCACCAAGATGACGTCATCGATGTCACAAAGGTCAAGGTCACGCTGAAACCTAAAATTTTTTGGCACTTTTGCTGTTTCTCGCACTACGCTCCGAGTTTCAGTCACAGTTACCATGACCTTGACAACTTGGAGCGAATTTGCGATGAGAAACAGCAAAAGTGCTGAGGAAACTTGAAGTTTGCAACGTGACTCTGCCTAAACCGTCATGTGACACCGCTCGGGTGACCTTGAACTGACCCAGAAGCCCCCATTCGACCATTACTGCAACCGCGATGCGCACCCTAAGACAGACACCGAGCGACTGACTGTCCGGCCCCGCGCACTCTAGGTATATGGGAAGTGGTGGGGGAAATTGTGATGACCTTGGGAAACTTGAAAATGTCAAGCCGGGTAGCACCGTTTCGGTGCTACCTTAAAGTTACATGCTAAAGTGTGATGACCTTGAGTAAAAACATACAAATACTACAAGTTGATACCGCCCCAGAGTTAAAGTGTGGTGACATTGAGTCAAAACACTGAAATACTATAAGTTGAAATCATCCCAGAGTTAAAGTGTGGTGACCTTGAGTCAAAACACAGAAATACTACTACAAGTCGATCCCGCCCCCAGAGTTAAAGTGTGACGATCTTGAGTTAAAACACTGAAATGCTATAAGTCGAAATCATCCCAGAATTAAAGTGTGATGACCTTGAGTCAAAACACAGAAATAGTACAAGTCGATATCATCCCAGAGTTAAAGTGTACTGACCTAGATTCAAAACACAGAAATACTACAAGTTGATGTCGTTCCAAAGTAGAAGTGTGGCGACCTTGAACTACCCCAAATTGTCAGGAATTGGAGTAGCAACAGCGATGTGCACCCTTCGACGGACATCAAGCGACTGACTGTCTGGCTCTGCGCACTCTAGGTATATGGAAAGTGGTGGGGGAAATCTCAAGGTCATCCAAATTGGGTTTTAAAAAATAAGAAACTCTAAACTTCATGCTCCTCTTCTTCCCTTTCCACCTCATTTGTAGGATATATGGTTGACAACGGTAAATGTGACAAATACTCCGGTGATTGTTGACCTCCACTGTGATCTGATTCTTGATCGTCTTGCTGCATTATAACTTCAGACCAATCATAATCTAAAGTGACCTTGAGCTTTATTCCCGGGTTGTCGAGGAGAATAGACTTCATCCAATCGCAGATGGTTTCTAAATAATGCACGTCGTTGATTGTCAATTTCCAACTTGTAGTGGGTACATCTTCGGTGGAAGACATGTCATCGCAAGCAGGTGTGTCCGCCATGGTTGTTGGAGGAGGAATGATGCTTGTTGCAGCGAGCAATGCTGGTATAACAGAGTGGTGGGGGAAATTTCAAGGTCACCCAAATGGAGTTTTAAAAAAGGAAACTTTGTCTATTTACTTATAACATAACCACTTAAACTAAAAGGATTGGGATCAACAGTACGTTTAATCATCATATTCGGTATATTCTTCATGTTTCTCAGTTTTCACCTCCGCCCAAATAGTACCTCCACTCTTTAGCTCCTTTTCGGCTTCTTCTAGTTGCTGGGTAATCGCCATCTGACATTGAAGTTCAAAATCATCACGCGGCACAGATCCGCAAATATCCATCTGAGCCAACCAGAGCTGCCTAAGGTTCTTTTCCTTTTCCTCGACAGCTTCGACGGCTGCATGTAATTCCTTTTCTGTAATAGAGGAGTCCCACAATTGTTGATCATCGGTTTTGTTGACAACCTCATTTTTGGACTCCTTGTACAAATCGTTCAGCTCCTGCTGAGTCTTAATGGTTACCTCCTTGTAACTAGCACAACTTACATTGAGAGACATCTTGATGTTGTATGGTTGACCGTTGGAGTTGAAATGAAGCTGAGGCACAGCGCTTGGGGGTACTATAAAAAAGTGGGGGAAGTTTCAAGGTCATCCAAATTGTGTTTTAAAAAATCCTATCTTGTTACTGAGCACATATGTCAGTAACAAGATAGGTGTTTTTTCTCTTTTACATCTTTAATATAATAAAGAAATAAACATATTCTACAATGGTAAGAAGAAGAAACCAACTGCTAGTCAGCTGAAATAATCCAAAGTCTGGCTCGCTTCAGTCTTCATGGACGCCGGTGATGAAGTCGCTGGAGAAGAGTAATGTTCAGACTCTTCTTTTGGGTGTCGGAGATTGCGTATATTGCAAGCGTAGACTTGCACATTTATACGGTAGCCTCGCGCCACCATCAGCTGCAACTCCTTGTACAAGTCGTTCAGCTCCTGCTGAGTCTTAATGGTTACCTCCTCGTAACTAGCACAACTTACATTGAGAGACATCTTGATGTTGTACTGTTGACCGTCGGAGTTGAAATGAAGCTGAGGCACAGCGCTTGGGGGTACTATGAAAAAGTGGTGGGGGTGTTTGCATTGAAGCATGTTTGACCTTTAGCTTGGTGGTAGGGGTAACTGTGAAATGCAAAGGTCAAAGGTCAAGGTCACCCGCGAAGTTTAAAAAAAATGCAACATATCAATATGTGACAAACCTCACATATTGATATGTTGCATTTTTTGTCTTTTGTATTTTTTTTGTCTTTTATGGTTTATTTATAAAACATTACAATAACATATGTACAACAGTAAAACTTAAATCTAACACTGCTGCTTGTCGACGATGTGGATGGTCAACTCGGTGGAATTGCTACCCGTGCAACCGTGGGAAACCAGGTAGAGACAGCCAGGTTGGATGGAGCGCAGATCCTCGTTCTGGAGGAGATGGACGAATCGTTTTGGCAGGTAGACTTGGAACTTGGGCTCATCCCCCGGAGTGAATGGTGCCTCGCTAAGACTGCAGCAGATGGCCTCTCCAACTGTAGTCTCCATCTTCTTCATGGCGTGGATAATGTAGTGCTTCTCATCTTTAAGTTCGGAACACTTCTTGACAGGTAGTATGGTAGATTTGGAGTGAGCATTGAACTGCTCAACCAAAGTTTGCAGGAACTGGTGAGATGCCATGGTTGAGTTAAAGAGTGTCTTCTTCTTCGTCTTCTTGCTGGGAGATGTTGTCGTCTCGGAATCTCGAGTAATACTCATGCCAGGTCCCGGTCTGCTCCTCACTTATATAACCCCCGTCACCCCCACCACTCCCCACTTCCCCACTTTGAAGGTAAGATGCGAGTTTATAGGCGTTTTTTAAAGCGCAATGTCTATCTTTTTCATGTTCTGGACTTTTAGTACAAATACAAACATTTTCCATCGTATACTTGTAGTTTTTATCCAAGTCCACATCATTAACCGGAACATGAGTAAATTCTTCGATCCATCTCTTCTTTTCCAGTCCTTTTGTATAAATATTGGTAAACCTGTTTGAAAACTGATGCATGATGTGATACAAGTCTGTGTAACTTGCAAAACCATCATACCAATCGATATGATGGAAATATTTTGAAATCCACCTGTTAGTAGTAGCGGCTTTGCTAGTTAATGATGAATAAGAACATGGTGGTTTGAACAAAAATGTATATGGAACACCTGTATTGATGTCGAAAAACACAAGTTCTTTTATGATAAATCTATCGTCATTACCCCGAAACGCTTGGAACTCAATTATACCAGGTTTGGACTTTACTTGTTCTTCTTCCTTGTCCATTGCGAAGGCCACTCGTCTGCTCATGTCGAAGTCCAAAGATCAACTGATTTCCACACCACGGTAGGTACGACTTTTATACCAGGCCGTACAGTTGTTGGCGCGTTGGTGTATATTTAACGTGGGCACCGTCCCCGGTAGGCCTAACCCCACAAAGCGTTTGATATTGTTTTAAAAACCAACCATTGTCATCTAAGTTTCCATCTTTACATTCTCCTTGTTTTCATTTTCATCACTAACACTTGATTCTTCTCCTCCTTCTTCCTCTTCTTCCTGTTTTACTTATTTCTTATGTAGTTGAGCGTATTTTTCCAATTGTCTCCACATTTGTACTTCATGAGGAACTCTATTAAATATAGAAGTATCCACAGGTCCGTACAGTATAGGTGCGTCCGGTTGTTTGTCCAAAGTGTCTTCCAAATAATCTTTAATAATAGAACTTGAAAACACTAGTTGTCTCAAGTATCTTGTTATTGGTTCAGTTGCACAGGTTAGAATAAAAAACTCTTCTCGATTAAGTTGAATCTTTCTATCATGTATTGTTGTGTCTCTAAACCGCAACTGATGGTCACCACGATTCTTTATAATATCAATTTCCACATTTGAATCCAAAAGTCCTACTCTTGTCTTTCTTCCATACATGTTACTAGTTAAATAGCATTCTAGCAGATGCAAGTGCTTCATAAAAGATTCCCAAGCACTATCGGTGAACAAAATCATTTTGGGTCCATGAGTTAAAATTACAGTAGGTGAATAATCCGTCGATTTCATAACACCGATTAAAACACTTTTGTCCAAACTGGAAGAGATTGGGTAAAATATTCGCAAGAATACCTCACTTAATATGTTAGGAGAAATATTATCTTCAATATCCCTTTTCCTCTTGTGTGCATTCTTTCTTCTTTTACCTTTTTCCTCAACATTATTACTGGCGTGGAGTTGTCCGCAAGCGTTGTGTTCATCTCCCTCCGGTTGACCTTGAAGATCTAAAAAGTCGGATATCTCCTTCTCAATATCTACTACATTTTCTTGTGTACCACTAGGAGAAGTCATATTGAATAAGATGCTACCCATACAACAACAGGCAACAAACTGATAAGGAGCGAGCTGAACGCTCTGCTTTTATACTCGCGGAATGCATTGGAATGTAGGAAAACCGGTCTTTTACAATACATTTTTAACAATTCCAGTTAAAGGTGTGTATGTTACGATTTTATCATGTAGAATTAAACAGTATGCAGTTGTATTAGCCGATATAGGCGCGTTGAATTCCATTTCTATTTTTATATCTACACTTGATGATTTTACCGATTCATTTTGTTTAGAACAATCGATTACAACTATAGGGTAACCATCTAAGTATTTTTCTGGTGATAGTAAAGGTGCATTCGTTTTACCATAATATGAACTTTGGAATCTTGCATACATATCGTACAATATGCTGTACTTTTTATTAGCAAATGACACATTTAAATTATCGTATGGAAAAAATTGTGAATTTAAATAAACTTTAATATTTTTCAAGTTGCAATGATCAAATTGGCCTGCATGTTTGGTGATGGTGTCTCTTCTGCCTGTTTGTAAACCAAATATAATATACCTGGCTCGTTCCACATAATTAGATGTTTTAACTGTCCAAGTGTGTCGATCCGTAGTTGGCAAGCTGGGATGTTCATGAAATTCCCAACTTCTAAAAGGAATTACAATATCACGATCAGCCTTTAACTTTCTTAATAGTAGCATTCTATGCTCGTCAGCTAATTTAACATGTGGAACTCTCCATACAATTTTGTCTAATGTTAATTTCCATTCTAAAGTTGCATCTGTTGTACCGTCTGGAGCTTTAATAATATCTTTATCGTTTGAAGATCTCAACAAAACTAATTCTTGTTTAACGTTTAATATTATTTTCCTATAATCTTCAGCAAAACCAAGCAACAAACGTAACGGAATATGAAAATCAAAATTTCCATTTGTATCTGGAGTGATTGTGTCTTTTGCAGGTAAAACCCATCCTGCAGGTTGTATTAAATTGGTTTCATTAGGTGATATAGATGTTAATCCCTTTAAAGTTGTTGCAATACCTACTTTTTTAGTAGAATCAACTGTTACACCTGATATTTCATATCTAATTTCATCAAACAGGAAAGCCATGGGATTATTTATAAATGGAACTGTTGTACCAGTAGTAGTACCGTCCTTTTTAGTAACTTTTCCTTCAATATACAAGTAACTTTCACATGGTAGTGTGTAAATGTCTTGATTTTGTATGGGAATACGAATTTCATCGTTATTGTTTAATTTTGATGAAGTGTAAGGGTTGTGGGTGTGATATTCTTTTTCCCATAGGGTTTCGTCGAATGTTGGACCCTGAGCTATATCCAGTATATCCATTATCGGTTACTTTTAATCCAATTCTCTCTAAGAAACGAATGTTCTCGCGTGTTAACTCCTCCACAGCTGAAGAGCTACTAATGCGGATTCCCGTAGGTTGTTCGCTTTTAAATGTTAAACCCATGATGTTATATTAAAGTGTTGATTTTAAATGTAATCTAACCGTAATAGGCTCTTCTCGGAAATCTATCAAGTTACCGTCTTGATCCAATACGTTCAACACGATGTCTGAAATGAAAGTGGTGTTCAAAGGTAGATATACCAGGTTTTGCGGCTTTTCAACAATTCTAAATCCAGGTGGTACACTGGGGTAAAAAGTATGTATTATATGAGTATTTGCTCCATCTCTGTAAGCTCCTTGTATAATATTACAAGTTATGTCTATACTATTGACTTTTAATATTGTTACAGTTTGTTTACCGGAATGTGTTTTATTTGGTTCTAAAATTGCTCCATCTTTGGGAAATCCTAATAAATCACCAATTGAGTGTGACTTACTGAAATCTATATAATATTTTGAAGTAAGCTCAGCTTTCATTGTATTGTTATTACCTTTTAGCGTTATATTGTCTTTTCCCATTTTATTTTGCAAAAATTCATTAATATGATCAATTTCATAAGAACCTGTGGGTAGAGTGCAAACTTCCAAGTCTGTAAACTTCCCACTGGCATCTTTTCCTTTATAATAATGCAATAAGTTATTTTTACCTTCCGTAACATTGGGAATAGAGTTGTAAGTTGTAAAATCCAACAGTGCTGCCTCCCAAAATCTTCCTTTTTGCAAGCGTAACGCTGGAAAAAGGATACTTCGTAAAGTGGACGATTTTCCTGTTAATGATACCGTATAGGAAGACATCTCAATAGTGACTGATACTTTTAGCTAGGAATTCCAAACATAAATGGCCGCATATTGAAGTATTATCAGGTTGTTCTCTTTTATAGTTGTAATATATGTTTTTAGCAGATTTAAAGTAATGTTCAAGTTCTTTAGGTGGTGGCAAATTTCCAAAACTATCAAAATAATATACATTACTATTTAGTTTCTTATAACACACCCAATGGGTGCCGGGCCCTTCAGTATTATCCAAATTTACGATTCCAGTCTCATTTTTCCATATTTTCTTTGGTAAACTGTCTTTCATAAATACTCCGCGGAAAAATGGTATTTTTAAACAGGAAATATATTTAAATAATTCAACATTAGTCAACGCTTTATGCGGTATAACCAATTGATTTCTTTTATTTAATATGCACGATACGGTCTTAGGTATAGACCAGCCCCGTTTTTTACCATTGACCATATTGTCGGTTTTTTATTATTTTTCCTTGGAGAACGTCTTTTTAGTCTAATATTACCACCATGTTTTCTCTTGCTTGATCCTTTTTTATTCTTACCCCTCCTTTTTCCACCTCCTACCGCTGTTTTAGCCTTCATACCTGCTGTTACCGCTAAAGCTGCTGCTTTTTCCGCAATACTAGCGTCACTAGACTTTACTCGTTGCCAAGCTATATTCGCTAGCTTTTTATCAGCGATTGACCTATTTTTTGAATCGGTAAACGTGGAATATGCGATATCGTGTTCTTTACAAGCCTGATCTAACTTATTTATGCCTGGATCACCTCTTTCCAGTCGTTTTTTTCAATTTAGTTCCTGGTCCGCAATACTGATAACCTCCCGGTATATGAAATTCGTATGGTAAAGCGTCTATTGCTCTATTTACGATAGATCCTACTGGAATTCGATTTAAGGCTTTACTTAATAGAGAAACCGCTGTGGACGTGATCCCACCTCCTTTCCTTACAGTGTCTCGATATGGACTGGTGTAATGAAATGCCATGATTGTCTTTTATATTCGAAAAGCGTAACCTATGTGTTACCTCTATGACAGGTTGCACATAAATGATGTAATTTATGGTGTTATTTAATTAAATATCAAAAGTACCCCAATCTGTTGATCTAAACTTTTGTGTATTATGATTAAAAAAGTATTTATAAAGAATTTCTTGTTTAATCCATGCACTTCTCATTTTTTCATCAATAGGTTTATGTTGTCCGGCTGCAATATAATTATGCATATCAAATAATAAATTACCTATTACTTTAACAAGAAAATTAACAGTTACAGCGTTATCAGCATAATCAGGGTCTGCAACATTTGTTAATCGTTTGTTATCACAATTCCACCATTGTTTTCCAGTTGGCTCTAATTGTATTATCTGTTCATAAGTAACAGCATCACCAGGCTTTTCACCAATACCTAAATTTGTCAATGACTTTCCTTTACCATCCCAAACACTATTGTTTTCTTCAAGTAAAGTAAACTTTTTATTTCCCTGTACAAATACATCTCCTTGTCGTGTTACTACTTGGTCTTGTTTCACAAAACCAGATGTTTCTTGTTTTAAAGTTTCCTTTATTTGCCCCACCGTTGCACCATCTGATGGTGCAGAACCATCTTTTACATTCGCTAAACAATTACCAAAGCAATCAATAATTCCTACATCACGTGTAATACAATGATCTTTGATGTATTTTAAATTTACAGCATCATTTTCATTCTTTGGATAACCTATATCGTTAATAACAAATTTATAAAAAGAAAACCCATCTTTTGTCTTTTCAGGTATTATAGAATGTAAATAGCGTCTATTTATGCTGTCTTTTTCATCTACAGGGTCTGCTACGTTAGATATACGTCGATTTTCAGCATTATACGTTTTTCCATCGAATTTTAACGTATTTTTCAATTCCGATGATAAATAACCTCTGTTTATTGCATCAGCGTTTTGATTTGGCTTACCGACGTTGGAAATTCTATGATTACCCGCGTTATATGTGTTTTTGTTTAGTTTCAGTGTTGGTAATATCTCTTTTTTTAATACTTTTAAATTTATTGCATCATTTTCATCTGTGGGATCATTAATGTTTTTTAACCGTTTATTACTAATATCATAATCTCCATCAGGTGTTTGTGGTAATCCAACACCTCTTTTTAAAGTATTAAAGTAATATAATCCATCTGATGAATACCGTCCGAACTTGTCAACACTCATGGTGCAACTGAATAACATTCTAGAGTGTAACCCATTTTTATAATATTAGTCCCGATTTCTAACCCATATCAGTTTTTATACAAATTCTTAGTCTTCATCAGTTACATTTGCATCATTCCCGGGACATTTAAAATATTTTAAATCTGCACTAATTAATGATCTGTCTGCTTCATTTCTAAATACATGATTTTTATGAATAAATTCCTCACCAGACAATTTTCTAAATCCGCTAAATGAATTTGGATCTGCAATTAATATATTTTGATAATCATTTACATCCATTAATTTAAATCTTTTGGTATTATAAATAAACTCTTGATTTGCACTATCATATTGTAATGTTTGTCCTACAGTTGCAGCATCCTTTGGATCTGTTCCTTGTGCCAAATTACCTATTTTCTTATTTTTCGCATTGAAAGTACTACCTTTTGGTTTGTCTAATATTAAAGATTGTTTTACTACAACACAATCGTAATCATCGATACCTGGAAATATGTCAATTATTCTTCTATTTGTACCCAACCAACTTCTATGATAATTGTTTGGATTAGTATGTAAAACTTGTGATAAAATCGGAACATCATGAGCATCTGTAGCTAAATGCGCATTTGATAATTTCATGTCTTTGCAATCCCAAACATTATTTTTTTGTTCAAGTAAAATAAACTTTTCATTTCCTTGTACAAACACATCACCCGACCGTGATACTACTTGATCCTGTTTTACAAATCCAGATGTTTCTTGCTTTAAAGTTTCCTTCATTTGACCCACTGTTGCACCATCTGATGGTGCCGAACCATCTTTAACATTCGCTAAACAATTACCTAGACAATCAATAACTCCTACATCACGTGTAATACAATGATCTTTTATATATTTTAAATTTACAGCATCATTTTCATTTTTCGGATAACCTATATCGTTAATAACAAATTTATAAAAAGAAAAACCATCTTTTGTCTTTTCAGGTATTAATGAATGTAAATAGCGTCTATTTACGCTGTCTTTTGCATCTTTAGGGTCATCTACGTTGGATATACGTTTATTTTCAGCAGTATACGTTTTTCCATTGAATTTTAACGTATTTTTTAATTCTGATGATAAATAACCTTTGTTTATTGCATCAGCGTTTTGATTTGGCTTACCAACATTGACAATTCTATGATTACCTGCGTCATATGTGTTTTTCTGTAGTCTTAATGTTGGTGATATCTTTTCTTTTAATACTTTTAAATTTATTGCATCGTTTTCATCTGTGGGATCTTTTATGTTTTTTAACCTTTTATTAGTTATATCATAATCCCCATCAGGTGTTTGTGGTAAACCAGCTCCTCTTTTTAAATTATTTGCGTAATATAACCCATCCGAGGAGTAACGTCCGAACTTGTCGACACTCATGGTGCAACTGAATAGTAATCTAGTGAGTAACGCATTTTTTATGAGATTACCCCACGGTTTCGGAGTTCATCCACTAAAGCCACCCATTCGTTTTCCAATCCAGTATGACCCGCTTCTTTAGCTTCATGTATTAGTTTCATTCTATCCACCAATTTATTGATATTATTGTAATAAATCACATTTGTGTTATATAGTTTCTTCATTAAACCTGTACCTGTAACAGATTTGTTTCTTTTTCTTGGTTCTGGAGCACTTATATCCAAAGTGGATGACACAAACCTTCGTTTTACAGGTTTTCTTGGCATTATCGGCATTGGTTGTCTTCTCGTTGTTGGTATTAACTTGGATACAAATACTCTATATTTTAAAGACCTAGATCTAAAAACTGGTTGGTCAGCTAAATATTTTCTCCTGTATGCATTGGTGTGTTCCAAAATCTGTTTATATGCTTCCATGTCTTCTTCTTTAACTAACAATTCTAAAGGCTTTTTTTCAAATAATAATTCAAATAATCCTCTTGTGCCCTTATATCTTTGATTACCAACAATAATATTATCATTTTCATCAATGTTTACCGGGCTATTACCAACCATTAAACCTTCTTCTGTTAATCTTACTCCATAACTATGGTAGTTTTTATTAGGATTTATTCCAGCTAACATTTTTATCATGTATTTCCTTCCTAAAGGTCCTTTGTTATGAATGTTTTCACCCAACAAGCTTATGTTTGACGGACCTTCCCTTGCTTCTTCTTCTTTTTCCTCTTCACTAGCAGTTGATACATCTTCATGTCCTCTTTTAGCTTTTACTTCATATAATTCTCTTATACCACTATAGTCTGGTGATTCTAGCTCTCTTTCAGGTTCTCCGCCGGTAAAACCACTATATGTAGAGGATTCCAGGTCTTCATCACTAAAATCTTCTGATTTTACATTTTCTCTTTCAAACTTTGTAATAGGTGCAATTGCATCTCCTTCCAAAACGGGTTTAGCAAATTTTTTGTTTAATTGTTTCAAGGGTTCAGTAATAGGTTTAAAAGTAGATTCAAGAAATTTCTCCCTTTCGCTAATACCTAATTTTAATGCTCTGTTTTTATCTCGAATAGAATCACTAAGTGATTTTATTTCCTTTATTAACTTTTCTTGGTTAACCATGTTTGTAGCAAGACGTGTTGTACAACAATGAATGTTTTACATCATGATCAGTGTATTAGTATAAATTTATCAAATCCTATCCTGTATCGACCATTGTTTAGCGGTTGTTCCTTCATAATTGTTAAAAACCCATATTTTTCAGCCCAAGCCTTTCCACACAACTCTTTAAATCGTTCAAATGGCATATCCGCACTTACATGGTCATAATATATGTGTTTTAGGTTGGTTTCATCCTGTTTAAATACAATTAACATGTTTGCATTGTCTCTAATGAGCTGTTTCGGTATTTTGCTGTAAGTTTGACCAATATAAATGCTATCTATGTTGTTATGTCGACCCATGGCGAAGTAATTTCTTATTGTATTTTGTTTTTCACAAGATACGTCGTCAAATATGAATACTGAGAATGGTTTAGCCTCTTGCGGTTGCATGACACTCTCGCTCGCGTTGAATTTAAAATATTTAACTTCAGGCACATTATTGAGTATTTGTTCCAATAACTGATATTTTGGTTGTTGTAGTGACTTTGAAAATACATATAAATTATTGAAACGTAATCCTTTAGGGTTTGTAATCAAATTGAATACTACATTTGTTTTTCCACAATTGGAAGGACCGGTAACCAGACAACGCACCGTGTTTGGTAACAAAACACCGTGTTTCCCAGTATTGAATTGAGAACCATCCACTGTGAGTTCATCTATATTATTAATAGTAAAATTGTCTTTTTGCGGTATTATCTCCATCCTTTGTAATGGTTCAACCCAAAATGATGCTCTATCATTATATTAGATCCTTTTTAGGTATCCAAGAATCTTCCGTTTTATTAAATCCTAACCATCGTACTTTAACCTTATCCTTTTTTCGTTGCAACACCTTTTCAACTAAATATACATCACCTACTGTTGATTTTAACATTTCATGTCCATAAAACCCTCCTTCAAGCAATTGTCCTTTATTATCTTTTAAAATGTAAGTTTCTGGTACTGTAGGTTGCACCTTAAATACGGTAAATACCTCATTTGTCCAGTTCGGAAGATATCTTTTACTGAATACACCTTTGTATTTGCTTATTCGCACTTTATCGCCAACATTAAACCTTTTAGGCTTTAGTTTTTCAACTTCTGGTTTAGTATTCATTTTTATACGTTTTAATACAAGTTTTTCATTTTTATTAGTCACCTGGCTTGGTTTCATACCGATAGTTCTATGAAACTTGTTATTGTAATCGCTTATAAGTTTTGGTAACACATCAATCCATACGTGTGATCCTCTGTTGGAAAACATCTTATACATCGCACCTTTTAAAGTTCTGTTAAATCTTTCAATTATTGATGCTTTTACCTCTGAATTGGTTGAGTAATGGTTAATGTTGTGTTTTTTCATTAAATTTGCAAATTCCTTATTAAAATATTCTTTTCCATCATCAGTTTGTAAATGTTTTATAGTATGTTTGTCTCTTTGTATAGCTGTTTCCATTGCTTTTGTAACACTTTTACCGCTTTTATCTTTTAGTGGTAAAGCATCTGCCATTTTTGAAAAACAATTAATAATAGTCAATATGTATTTAAATCCTCTATTTTGTTTACTATAAGGAATCATTTCGATTAAATCCGCTTGATATAAATCATTTATTCCTTTTATCACTGTATTTCTTCGTGGAAACTTTCTTCTTGCAGGTTTATGAAGTTCGTTGACAATTTCTTGCTTCAAGTTCTTCATATTGCAGGTTTGAATGTTTCATGTATCATATGTATAATCACAATGAATGTTGTCTTGAATATTCACATCATTTATATAGGTCAAGGTCATACCAAAATTGTGTAAAAAAATGGGGAACACGGCGTTTGACTTGCCGTGTTCCCCATTTTTTTACGGAAGGAGAAAGGAATAAGGTCAAAGTTGTAGAAGGACGAAGAATAGGTTACTAGTTGATAGGGTTTAGAGAGTAGTGGCCGAAAGGAAGAGTATGGATTTTATCCGGCATAATATGCCTTTTATCATCTTGAGCTGATAGTGCTCTTTTAACTTCAGTGACACTGTAGACCTCATGTTTAAAGCTTCTGATAGTGTTGAACGTTGCAGACATTGTAGAATCTTCAAACAAGCAGGTCTTGTAATGGTCAAATGTCACATGTTTCTTTAAGTATGATGTTTTGACTCCTTTAGCTTTCTTCACTGTCGGTATGTCATTTTCCATATACATCTTGAAGGAATATAATTTGGACATCAGCGCAACTATTTCCTCCAAAGGCATTCCATTTGCTTCATCTTTAAATTTTCCAATTACTTTTTTATTCTTTTCATTATAATTTGGATGGTTCTTTGGATAGTCAGAGAAGTCAAAGTCGTCTTTGTATGGGAAACTCCTTAGATCTTCATACATGTCCAAAGTCTTTAACCAGTAGATGAACGCGTCGGTATCCATGTATGCAACTCCAATGTTGTCTCTTCCGTAGTGTTTAACCATTTTGTTGTAATGGAAATCATACATCAGAGTTTTACTTATATCCAAAATCGACATTCCAATGTATAACGGACGATCCATCACTATTGTTGTTTTCTTCATACTAACGGCGACTAGATCTTCGTTTATAATCATGGATGTTCCAAAATTTGGTTTTTGCACTAATTTTTCCAATTTCCTAGGATCACTTACTAATTTTACAATCTTGTGTTTTCTTTTGTTTTCTAAGGTCTTCCCAAAGATGGCGTTGTTCATCAATTTATAAAAGTCCTTTTCAAATGCTGATGTTGCTGCTGCTCTTCTTGTAGTGTTGGAATCAATATATGGTTTCAACCAACAAGACTGGGTGAATTCAATTGCTCTATGAATTCTTACTAAACGTAGACCCAATTCAAGAGCTTGTTGAACTACCCAGTAGTGAGCCACATACCGATCTTTATTCTCCAAGGTCATCATCAATTTTGGCCATCTTCCTGTTGGTGAAACTTCAGTCTTGGCTAAGAGAGGCAAGTCGTAGTGATGATCATGAAGGTGCTCTGGATATTCAAAATCACAGTCCAAAATATAGCCTTTTGAACCATTCTTTGGAATCTGTGAGATGTCACCGATGGTGGCTGGGTCGATCCATTTGAAGTCAGCGTAGGGAAGCGGATTTGACATTGCCCAACCATAAAGGTTGTTTGCGTCAAAGTAGCCAAGGTAGACCGATGGTTGTCTCTCGTCGAAGCCTGGGATGTACTTATTGTTAGCTTTCACATGACGTGTTACAGCTTGTGTCAAACCGCCTCGTACACCAGATTCTATCATGAGCACCATATCAATATCTGTTAGAAGTTCTAATCGACAGTTGGTTGACTTTAGCATAGCTTGCCATGCTAATCCTGGAGATGTGTACGAGTGTAGAGGGTCCAGTCCATAGGCGGAGAAGCAGGTGTTTCGAAATTCTTCCATCACATCGCACAGCAGAGTTACATCCAATTTTATGTAAAAGTCAGAATATTCCCCTAAGGTTTGAATGTTTAGTTGGTTCCAAACATTACAAGCATGATTGTAGTCTTCAACGGTGATTGCACTTTCATTTAACTTGCTATTGAAGGCTTCAATCGGTGGCAGACTGGTTTCTTCAAATTTTTCTACAGAAGTTATGTAATCATAGGGGAACACTCCTTTACGCATTACTAAGTCCAATTTATCTTCAGGTACAATTTTGCTGGTTTCTTTTAGGTCTTCTCTTCTTAGGTTCTCAGACAATTTACTCAAACTAGATGACATAAATCTATAAGAGTCTACGAAGCGAAGTTTAATTTTACCTACTGTTTTTGAGAAACTGATGTACTTCTCCAATGTTTCAGCTAATACTTCAATTTTTCCATCATCTCGTCCTAACTCTGGGATAATAAAGTGAGAGTCATAGCCGCTAAGATTGTGTAACACGACAGGGATAAAGTTTGGCAGTTTGTAATTTATATTGCATGAATTACAAGCAGCTCCTCTGTATAACCCTGTCAGGTGATCGTGATCTCTTACTTTTTGATTTTCTTCACTGAAGCTCTTCTTGCATAAATAACATCTTGTTGCCGAATTGCATTCTTCTTGTTGATTTTGGTTCAAAGGTTCCATAGGTACAACATTACCGTATAAGCGTTGCGCCTTTTCAGCAATGTCGTACAACTGGTCTACAAAATACTTAGCGGCTTCTTCACCACGGTAGAGTATTGGAGTGGATGTTAAGCCATAGTCTTGCAATTGTTCTTCAGGTAAAGTAGATTTCACCAATAAGCAAAAACTGTTAGGTTGATGCAATTGATATTTGGTTCTTCTAGTTACTTCACCATCCGGAAGTTCCTGTGGCACTAACGTGGATTCAAAGTCAGCGTAGATAACTAGTGGAATCCGGTATTGGTGAACTGTTTTATTGAACTGGACAAATGCTCTAGATGGTGGTGGCAGACTAATCTTCTCTTCATAGTTGTCATTACAAAGACGTTGGTGTTCTGACAACCACTCTGATCCTCCACGTCTCAAGTCTTTATTTGTGAAACAAAAGCATCTCTTACACACTGTTACTCTAATTTTCTTTTTAGTCACTTGTCGTCCAACCAAAGTTTCAAAGTTCTTGATGTAAACATAATGTGATATTTCACCTTTGGTCAATAGCAGCAAATCTGTATGATTTTGACGTTCAGTCTTTGTAACTCGTAACGGGTATACGTTATTTGATTCGTCTAAACCAAACACATTAACTGAAACTCCTGGGTTTTTTCTTTCAAATTTAGCAACATCATTAAGACTAACAGGATATGACATACCTTGGAAGTTATAGTGGTGTTGAACAGCTTCGTATGCTATGCTAGGTCTAATGGCATTATGTCCCACATATTTTGCTAACATTGCATACCGGAAACATTCATTATCCTCATTTTTCACATTGATACATGATCTTGTATCTCGGATCACCTTTGGTAGAGGGATAAAGCTGCTTCCTCTCATACCATATCCATGCTTGTGAACCCTCACATCCATACCTTCAATTGATGATAGCGTCCAGCCGGATCCTCTTCCTTCATGTTCTTGAAGTTTTACTAGCAGTTCAACCAAACATTCTTCTAAAATTTCGTTGATATCAGATGTGGTTGTAAGGGTTCGGTTTTTAGCAATGAATGCTCTCGGTGAATTTTCGCCATCGGTATTAGTAAACATAGCCTCCAACACCAATCCAAATTTAATAAAGTTCAATCTTGCCAATTCTTCCGTCAATGTTTTTACAACTAGTTTTTTAGCTTGAATTATAAAATTTTCCAATTCTAATTGCACGTTATTAATTTTGAAATGAATTACAACTGGTCCTGGCAAGGCTGTAGTACGCAGTTGTCTTATATCTTCCATATCCTCTTCTTGGGTACGCAGTTGTCTTACATCTTCCACTTCTTCTTCCGTATCTTCTTCTTCCATTTTCTCTTCTTGAATAAATCCTCCAGCTGTAGATGGTCCAGCTCCGGCAAATTGAATAACACTTGGTCTTCTTCTTTGCATTAACTGTAAATAGCTAGCCCAGTCCTTCTGCTTATGGGGTTTTTCCAAAAACCGATCAATCGCATCCAAGTCTTCTTCACTTACTACAATCTCTTCTTTTCTGTCCTCTTCACGATGCAATTCTCGGTGTAACTGTAGATAGCTATCACAGTCGTCCATCTGCTTCTGGCAGTTTTCCAATAACCGATCAAACGCATCCAAGTCTTCTTCACTTACAACAATCTCTTCTTTTCTGTTCTCTTCATGATGCAATTCTCGGTGTAAAACAAAGATATCTTCATCTTGGAAAAACTCACCACAAATATCGCAAAGAGCCATTTTTTTTACAGTTTGGCTTTGAGTGTGCACTCGGTGAATGTCCACGCAATAATGAGCAGCGCGCTCAACCGGGTCCCTTTATACCCGAGGTTGAAGGGTGGGGGAAGGTGACGTCATATACATCCAGTTTATCAATCATGTAGTAGATTTGGCTTTTAAACACCCATTTTCAATTTATTCTTCAACAGGTTTGATAAACCAATGATCTTTGGTCTAAATCCACTACTTTGTACAAATTTTTTTTGTTTGGGCACTTCTCGTCCGGAGCAAAAAACTTTTTGGTCAAGGTCAAAATTTTTTCTCAAAAAAGTTCGGGGGGGGGGTCATTACTGTATTTAGGTCAAGGTCACGAAAAAACTTTAAAAAAATTAAGCCCCACACCCCCCTTTGGGGGTGTGAGGCACTTGGGTTGTCATCGCTGTAGCCTCCGAAGAGACCCAACTATGACAACAAGGCAACATCCAATGTCGTGTACCCTTCGCCACGCAAGACTTGTAAACATTTACTGCATTGTCTTTTCAGTAGCTAACAAAGATTCATTTAC